>QRFJ01007115.1:0-130911 GCA_006176705.1 Cocos nucifera
TCAGTTTTGATGGGTTGCCACCATAATGCTGCTAGGTGTCGCTGGTGGATTTTGAGAGCAATTAGAATGATTTACATGATCAATCATACTAGTTGTTTGAATTAGAAAAGTTTTGATCCATCAGAAGGTATTTCGATGATGTCGATGATAGAGATCGGGACATATCTCATTACCATGTGGAACTGAACCTAATTGGATAACACAAATAAGGGTTTCGATCTGGATATCATCAATTAGACTAATCCAGTTCAATTGATTTGAATTAGATTCAATTAGGTTCAAGAAAATCGTGCTTGCACATGATTGAGCCTAATGTTCTCCTTTAATTATTATTAAAGTTTGTTTCGACTGAGCCAAATATGTCTGGGCTCACTCAGGTACCTTTACTTGGTCTGATTGGAGCTTGTCCAGGTCAGAAAAGGGTTATCTTAATTTATGAGATGAATTTGAGATAACACCTACCATTTTCTATCACCTGCTAAATCCTGTTTCGGATATTTGGTCAAACATTGATCTTTGACACTTTGACATCTGCCCATATGTCAAGCCATCATAGGAGAGAGTTCTTGGACTAGTCCACCTACTAAAAAGCAGATGGATAAGGGGTGCATGCCTAGGGAGGCGTGTGCCCATGGATAAAGCATCTGGAGTCCCATATAGATGGGACTCCAGTTGCTTCGGGGATTCTACTTGGATGGCACCTAGAAGACTGCTTTGACCTAGTCTTGGCACCATCTAAGGATGATTCAGAGGGGCTTTCATCCAATTGGATCAGATGATGTCATCCCATTAATCAGATTTAGATCTGATTGCATAGAAAGCCATGATTGGTCGAGATGATGTGGCACTGCATGGTGCAAGAAGGTCTATAAAAACCCTGTCTACGCTAAGATCAAAGATGCATGACCCATAGCCCATGCCATAAGGCTACCCCTCTTCCTTCTCTACGCCACCTTCAGGTGTTCGCTCTCCTATCCACGCCCAAGAATTTTTGGGCATAAGTTTTTGCGTGATCCAAGTAAGAGAAAGGCGACAGAAAAAGGAAGAAGGCAGCACTGTTGTAAGAGACAACTCACATCTTTGAAAGGAGTTTTGAAAATCTTCAAAATCAGATCTAGATTTGATTTTTGAAGAAGTGATAAAGCAGGAAGAGATCTCTAGATCCTATCTGAGTGGATACCGATAGAGGCCAGGCACTTGAGTGGCTAGATCCAGAACCTCAGACAGACATTAGGATCATCACAAGATAATCAGATTACCCATAATAAGGTAAAATTAAATTAAATTAAATTTATTTTTTATTTTATTTTATTTTTTTATTAGATCAATAATATTAGATCTAAAAAATCTCAGATCTCATCTAGATCAAAGAAAAAAAATTTGAAATATCTCTTTTGATCCAATCAGATCTAAATGAACCTGATCCAAAAAACTAGATTTTTCCTTCCAGTGAATCAGAAGAGTTCTGATCCATCGAAAGGTATTTCAATGATGTCAATGATAGAGATCATAACATATCCCATTATCATATAAAACCGAACCTAACTGAGTCACACAAACAAGAGTTTGGGTCTGGATGTCATCAATTGGGCTAACCTAGTTTGATTAATTTGGATTAGATCCTATTAGGTTCAAGAAAATCGTGCTAGCACACGATTGAGCCTAACATTCTCCTTCTGTAGTCTTTCTAGTTCATCTTGATTGAGTCAAATTGGATTTGGCTCATCTAGGTGTCTTGTATGAATTTGTCCTGGTCTGACTGGAGCTTGTCCTGATAAAACCAAAGCTTGTCCTAAAACCATGAGATGGCATTATGACAAGGGGTCTTTGACCTAGTCTTTGCAGGAATTAAAGGGGAGGGGTGTCCACGCCCTGGAGAAATTCTAGGGGCATGCACCCCCTTAGTATTTGGCATGAAAAAAATGTATGCACAACCCTATGGATGTGCACACATCATGGATTAAAGTGGGTGCCCTTTGTGGATAAGGGAGGAGTCATGATGCGATCAAACTCCTTGGAGGTAATAACTTGCACCACCCTAACTCTATCCCTTCATCTCCACACCTTTTTTCTTATTATTTTGTGTGACAAAATGAATGAAATATCTGGTGTGGGAGTGGAAGCTGATAGGAGTCCTTCTACTTTAAGCAAAAGGGTTGCTTAAAGCTCTAGAACTCTAGGGTAGCAAATAGGTCTATAAATAGGGCCTTTGTGCAAAGTGTTTGTGCATTCCATTGATCTATGGTGAAGCCCTGCCTCTCCCACTATCTTCCATGCCTCTCTTCTAGATCTCCTCCCTCTTCGCCATGCCCAAGGAGTTGGAAGTTTCAGCAATCAAAATTTGAGAGCAGCTGGTGCAAAGACAAGGCAAGAAGATCCCATCGTGATGCGAACGGGCAGCCTTCAGAGATTGTCTTGAAGGCTTTATAGATCCAGACTAGATCTATTTTCTTGGATTAGATCCAAAAGAAGAGCACATCCAGAACCAGCACGAGTGGACTTCAATAGAGGCCGGGCACATGGCTAGACCCAGAACTTTTGCAGCAATTAGATCATCGTTAGGATAAAAGGTTTACCCAAATAGGTAACAGAAGTTGTTATAGTTTTTAAATTAATTTTTGCTTTTAATATTATATTAGATGGATCAGATCTAAGAACTCTCAAATTTGATCAATTTTTGTAGAAAAGTTTGATCAGATAAGATCAATCTTATGGTAGAAAATCTAATTTTCTTTTTACGAATATCTTTGATCTTTGTTCATAGGCTCTTTGAACACTCTAGATTGCTAGTAGATGTAGAATAGAGATAGAGGAGGCTCTCCACAAAATCTTGTGGGCTCTCGACACTTGTAGCTCATGAAATCGATTTCCGAACCCTAGGTCGAAACCCTAGGGCTGCACTCTCACCCTAAACCCTGCGCTCTTTGTATTTTTCTTTCTCTCAGGAAATTTTTGACTTTTCTTATGCACACTTGGGGTGGCTCATGAAGGAAAGGAGTCTTCTTTAGATATTTTGCATACCCCAACACAAATTTACTTTTAAATGTGCACCAATAGAGTAGATAGCATGTGGAGGGATAAGATCAGGTGGTTGCTCATTTGAATTCAAACTCCATTTGAATTCAAATGGTAACCAACCTAATATTATCCACTCAGGGCATGAGAAGTCTGGGCTTGCACCCCCTTGTGCATGGGAAAAGTTTCAAGAGAAACTTTTTCTCATAAAAAAAAGGCGCAGGTCAAAAGGAGGTGGCGTAGAAGGGAAGACTAGTCAAACTAGTCTTATCCAATTAGACCAGGTCCAAACAAATTTGGTTAGGTCTAATTAGACCAAATTAAATATAACTTATTTAGGCTTAATTAAGCTCAATTAAATTTTAATTAAATCAAGAATTGATTAAGCCCAACTCCTGATCAAATCAGGGATCAAATCTCCTCGGTGATTAGGTCATTTGATAACCTAATCGGGTCAAACCCAACTGAATCCAATTCAATTGGACTTGATCCAAAAATCATTGTTCAATCAAATTGAGTTAATTAGTGATCAAATTACTAATTAAATCTCTCATAAATATAAAGTTCAAATCCGGTAGGTGTCCGGACAATAGAGTCTCATTAAAATGAAACTCTTGATTAAAGAGTCCCAAACCAGTGGGACTCTTGACCCCAGTGTTCCAAACGAGTGAAACTCATAATCACAGAATTTCAGACTAGTAGGACTCTAGATCATAGAGTTCCAGACAAGCAAAACTTAGAGTTCCAATGCAGTAGGACTCTTGATCGAAGAGTCTCAATCTGTGGGACTCTTAACCATAGAGTCCTAGTCCAGTAGGACTCCTCATCAGCCATTAGATCAGGTAGGAACCTCTATTATATGTAACCCCATAAATTTGATTCAAGGCTAGTAGTATAGAAACTAATTTCTGTACCACTCAAAGTGATCATCTAGCAATGGTACTCGACATCCGGATAGGTCGAATTGTTGCAATCACAACATTCAAAACTATTGGAGGAATTTTATGCCTGCCGAAGATATGAGAATTTAGGCTGATTGAAGATCTTCAGAAGACTGAGGTCGAGGTCTTATTTCAGGTCGAGCTTGAAGTTTTCAAAAGGTAGAAGCCAAGGTCTTCAAAAGACTGAATTGAAGGTCATTGAAGGCTAAGGCCGAGGTCCTATTTCAAACCGAGCTTGATGTTATCAAAAGATGGAAGCCAAGATCGTCAGAAGGTTGAATTGAAGGTCATTGAAGGCTGAGGTTGATGTCTTATTTCAGGCCGAGCTTAAAGTTATCAAAAGATAGAACCAAGATCTTTAGAAGATGAATTGAAGGTCATTGAAGGCTGAGGCTGAGGTCTTATCTTAGGCCAAACTTGAAGTTATCAAATGATGGAAGCCAAGATCTTTAGAAGGATGAATTGAAGGTCATTGAAGGCTGAAGCTGAAGTCCTATTTTAAGCGAAGCTTGAAGTTATCAAAAGGTGGAAGCCAAGATCTTCTGAAAGCTGAATTGAAGGTCATGAGTAGTTTAAGGTCGATGTTCTAATTCAGGCCGAATTTAAAAAGGCTGAAGTCCTAATTGAAAATGTTCTAAAGATTGAAGTCCCCACTCTTGACTCCAGGTTGTTAACTCACATAATTAAGAGATGGTTCCCTTCTCCCGTATGCCATCAGGGGACAATACCTGATATGATTCCTGAGAATATTCTAGTGGACAAACAAAATATCTCTAACAACTCACTGCTCTTCCATGACTAACAATCCATGAGCCATCCTAATAATCTCTGGATCCTTCTATAAAAGAGAAAAAAGAGGAACCCCAAGGTATGCAACATCTTCTCTCCAAATGCTCATCTTCTTCCTTCTATTGAATGAAAAATTGACTTGAACAAGGACTTCTCTTGTAGGTTTGACTACCTCCATCCCATCACCGCTGACTTGCCACCATCGCACAACTCCAGCCAACCCGATCTCGAGATGGATTTTCATATCAACAGATGGTGCTAGAGGAAGGGCTCTTTAAGCCTGTTTATGGAAAGAAATGAGCATCCAACGAGAGGAGCTCCATCGCGTTGCTCCAATGCAGACGTAATTAGGCATCCATCTTCAACAGGTCCGACCCAGGCTCAAACTGGAAGGCTCCAAATAAGGAAGAAATTTCAATCGGAGAAAGGATCCAGATAAAGAAGAAGATCATAACAAGGATGATCCAAACCAGCAAAGACGTCATAGGACCCAAATAAGAAATATAATTATACAAATTTTTTAGTCATATTACATTCTTGATTTTTCATCCATTCTGTTGAGTTCTGGATAGAACCAAGCATTGGAAGGAGGATCTTCATTTTCATTCTGATGTGCTAAGCAAAATAAAAACAACCTCTAAAATCCAAAATGAAATGGAGAGACTGAGATCCTAGGAGAGATGAAAAAAATGGAGGGGTATCATAAAAAATTAGAGAAGAATGAAGAGAGACTTTCCTAGGTTGGAGGTTACTTTGGCATAAATCTACTGTCACACTTATTGCATCTTCATTTAGGTACCTATTTCCTGCTATAGGCTATTTTATTTATGTGCTCTTATTACTTCAATAGCCATACTGATGGGTTTAGCCTGCCAGTTGCTATAGTAGGACCAAGAAGTTATTTCTATTCATTATTCCCATAGGTCATAAATTTTATCTATCTGGATCAAATCAGAGCTATATTCTTTAAGCTAAGGGATGTATCATTTTCTTAGATACTACTGCAACTATTTATTACTTTTCATATGTTGCTCTATTAAATAAAATATGTAGATCCAAAAAATTAGCTACTGCTGTGCACCATCTGATTTTACTATATGCAATTGCATCTAGCACTTCTCATTCCAAAGCTATCAACAGATTTGCTGAAACTTCGACTTTAAGATGGCGGGCAAGGATACCTCAACATTTATCATATCTTGGTTATAACTAAAGTGGTAACAATAATACAGTAATGGTTTGCAGAGATATGGGAGATTCCCTTGAGGGACTCAAAAGCATGATTATAATTAAAGTAGTCCTTTAACCATCAAAAATCATTTAGGATCATTAATTTATCCTATATTTAAAGTTAGGTTTCTCTAAAGTTGAGCTACTTAACTAAATTTTGATATGTCTATAGTTGAAAGTATCCAAGGAAGGACAGTGGCTACAAATCACATAACATGGTTCAAATACTTGTCGTTATTATCATAATAGTCAAGTCCTATGCCAACGATCAATTAAACTTGATTGTTGATGGTGTACCTCTTCAAAAGAAAAAAAAAGCAAAAAAAAACAAAGAATGGAGGGGAGCAAGATTGGCGTCCGCAATGCTTCTCCCCAATCCCTGTGCATCCAGCTGACTTCCACGTGCACCGACCTTCTCTTTTGCGATCCCCGCAGCATTGATGTCCTCCTCCCCCATGCCCGTTGCACATCCAGTCAAGCTTCTCTCTCCTCTTGCATGCCTCCTTGGACCATTCTTCCCTCTCCATGCGACTCCGATTGGCCTCCCCTAGCCCGCATGTCTGATCGTGTCCCTCCGGTCAGTCTCCTCCTCTGTGCACGTGCGTAGCTGAACCCATCGCAACAGTGCCGAGGTCCTCTATCATGATATCAGACGGCACCAATCTCTTCCAAAAAGAGAGAGAGAGAGAGAGAGAGAGAGAGAGAAGAAAAGAATAAGAAGCGGAAAGAAGAAGCTAGCTGAACCTCTCCCCTTGTGCCTGCATGCCTGATCAATGTAGACGAACCTACCATGATAGTGCCGAGGTCTGTGCATCTCCAACATGGCTGAACCCACCACCAAGCGGCTCCCGAAGTGCTCAGTGTGCATGGTGCCAAAGTCCTCCTAAGGTCCATGTGATCCAAACGCAGCCGAAGACCCCTGCGCATGCATCCATTTGATCCCTTTCGAAGTTCTCCCATGCACACCTCACATCAAACAGCACCGAAGCTGACTTGGAGCAACTCTGAAGCCACCCACAAAAGTCGTAACCTTTGCATGCGCCCCTATGGATTTGACTCATTGAAGCCAAATTAATACACCTTAAAAAAAAGGAGAGAGAAGAAGAAGGAGAAGACAAAGTCTGATTTGAATCGGAGTAATCCAAAGCAAAAGCTTAAATCAAATAATAAGAAGGGGTCAAACAGAACCCAAGATCTCCCAAATAGAGAACTCATGGTAAGAGACTTTTAAACTTCTAACTATTGTTATTTTTCTTTCCTTCTTTTCTTTCTTGCAGTGCTTAGGACACCAGAACCAAGGCCAAACCCAAAACCAATTAAAACTAAGGTCAAAAAATTAAGGCTAAAGCTAAAGTAAAAATAAATACTAAAGCTAAAGTTAAAATCTAGACCAATCTGAGATTGAGCTCAAGGCCAATCCGAGGTGAAAGCAAAATAAATCCGAGATAAAGACCATACAAATCCGAGGCTTGCAAAACTTCAAGCTCAAAAATTTGAGGCCAATAGAAACCCAACCTTAGTATGCCAAGCTAATCAAAAGACCAATCCGAGATCAAAACCTAAGCCAAGCTGAAGTTAGATCCCAAACCAATCCGAGGTCAAAAACCGAAGCCATGCTAAGGTCAGGTTCAAGACCAAGCTAATGTCAAAATCAAGGGCAAGCTGAAGTTTAAATCGCAGTCGAGATAGATTTTCACATCAAAATCATGACCGAGACCGCTATCAAGCCCGCCCCCCCCACCCCCCCCACCCCAAAGATAAAAAGGAAAATCGATCAATGCCGAAGAAGCTAACTCGACCAGAAGTCCAATCCTAGAAAGAAGGCCTTCAGTTATTTAAGATAGGAGGTTAACCTCATTGTAGCGAGGGTGAAGGCCTCCTATTATTTAAAATAGGAGGTTAATCTCGTCCTAGCATGGATTAAGATCTCCAGTTATTTAAGATAAGAGGAGAGAGAGGCTTTTACAATGGTCCTTTTGTATTCCAATGACCTTGTTAGGGATAGGAGGAGGACCTCGTCCTAACAAAGATAAAAGCCAATCGTGTCAGGAACAAGAGGACCTCATCTTGACATGGGTCAAAAGGGAGAGGCCCTCTCAACGGCCTTTTCGTATCCTGATGATCTTATTAGAAATAACAGGAGAATCTTGTCCTAATAAGAGGAAAGGTTAATCATGTCAGGAATAGGAGGAGAACCTCATCATGATACAGATGAAGACCACCAGTTATTTAAGACAGGAGGAGGGGAGAGACCTTTACAATGGTCCTTTTATGCCCCAATAAGCTTATTAGGGATAGGAGGAGGATCTCGTCCTAACAAAGATAAAGGTCAACCATATCAGAAACAAGAGAAGGACCTCATCCTGACATGGGTCAAAGAAAAGAGGCCCTCTCAATGGCCCTTTCATGCCCCGATGATCTCGTTAGAAATAAGAGATGTGAATCTCATCCTAATAAGGGTAAAGGCCAACTATGTCAGGAATAGGAGGAGAACCTCGTCCTGACATAGATGAAGACCTTTGGTTATTTAAGATAGGAAGATGGAAGAGGCCCTTACAACGGCCCTTTTGTGCTCCAATAATCTTATTAGGGATAGGAGGAGGATCTCGCCCTAACAAAGGTAAAGGCCAACCGTATCAGGAATAGGAGGAGAACCTCATTCTGACATGGGTCAAAGGGGAGAGGCCCTCACAATGGTCCTTTCGTGCCTTAATGATTTTACTAGAAATAGGAGGAGAACCTCATCCCAACAAGAGTAAAGGCTAACCATATCAGGAACAAGAGGAGAACCTCGTCTTGATAGGGATATAGGCCTCCAATAATTTGAGATAGGAGGAGGGAAGAGGCCCTTACAACGGTCCTTTTGTACCCCAATAACCTTGTTAGGGATAGGAGGAGGACGTCGTTCAAACAAAAATAAAGGCCAATCGTGTCGAGAATAGGAGGAGAATCTCATCCTAACATGGATAAAGACCCTTACGAGGGATATGAAAGCCTTCGATTTTCAAGTCCGAGGTTAAATGTCAAGGTCTGCAAAAACCCGAGCTCAAAATATCAACATGTGTAGAAATCCAACTTTAAAAGATAAAGATCTACAGAAATTTGAGCTCAAAATGTTAATATGTGCAGAAATCCGATCTTAAAAGATAAAGATCTATAGAAATCCAAGCTCTGAATGTTAATATGTGTACAAATCCGACCTTAGAAAGTAGAGGTCAATAGAAATCTAAGCTTAAAAAGTTGAGGATAAAATTAAAGACCTTTTGAACAATTTCAATAAGAAACCTAAAGATTCTAAGTCTAAATGATAAAAAAAGACATGTCTTCAGCAAGTCTGACTTAGTATACTTCCTTATCCGAACCAAGGCTTGAACTTGAAAGTAGGGAGGCTATTGTTGGAGGATTTTTATGCCTATTGAAGACATGAGAATTTAGATCGATTGAAGGTCTTCAGAAGGCTGAGGTAGAGGTCCTATTTCAGGCCGAGCTTAAAGTTATCAAAAGGTGGAAGCCAAGGTCTTCAAAAAACTGAATTGAAGGTCACTAAAGGCTAAGACCGAGGTTCTATTTCAGGCCGAGCTTGAAGTTATCAAAAGATGGGACCCAAGATCTTCAGAAGGCTAAATTGAAGGTCATTGAAAGCTGAGGCCGAGGTCCTATCTCAGGCCGGGCTTGAAGTTATCAAAAGGTGGAAGCCAAGATTTTCAGAAGGCTGAATTGAAGGCCATTGAAGGCTGAGGCCAAGGTCCTATTTCAGGCCAAACTTGAAGTTATCAAAAGGGCCAAGGTCTTCTGAAAGCTGAATTAAAGATCATGAGAAGGCTGAGGCTGAGGTTCTATTTCAGGCCAAACTTAAAAAGGCTGAAGTCCTAATTGAAGATGTTCCAAAGGCTGAAGTTCCCACTCTTGACTCTAGGTTGTCAACTCACATAATTAAGAGATGGTTCCCCCCTCCCGCATATCATGAGAGGACAATATCTGACATAATTCTTGGGAATATTCTAGAAGGCAAACAAAATATCTCTAACAACTCACTGCTCTCTCACGACTAATAACCCACGAGCCATCCTAACAAACTTTGGACCCTTCTATAAAAGGAAAAAAAAAAGGAACCCCAAGGTATGCAATTTCTTCTCTCCAAACACTCATCTTCTTCCTTCTATTGAATGAAAAACTGACTTGAGCATCGGAGGATCTCCGTTGGAGCTAACTTCGATCGAGGACTCCTCTTGTAGGTACGACTACCTCCATCCCATCACCACCGACTTGCCACCATCACACAACTCCAGCCAACCCGATCTCGAGATGGATTTCCACATAAACAAGAACCTATGAGAATATGGTTACTGCATAATTCATTCCTTTAACCTCTGTGTATAGGGTGACTTAGAGTTAAACAATCAGTCCTAAAAGATACATCTAAATTATATCTCAATGCAATCAGTCTTGTGACTCCTCAATAGGACCACTCTGGCAAAGGCTTTCCTAAATTGACACACAATTGAATATAGCTCCTGAACTGGAGTGGTCAATCCCATCTTGATTCACACATCGACTCCTCAAGTACTTGACTATACCTAGAAACCTTCCATCACTGAATTAAAAATTTAGATAGTCCGACACCAAAGCACAGTAAGTTGCATCAAAGTCACTATGGTGATTCAGATCAGAGGGACACTTATATACCTATATCTCATCGGAGCAAATCTTGACAATAAAAAGCTCTAGAGTTGGTCACGTTCAGTGTAGATATATATCCCTACATCTCACCTGCATGCCATACTAGTGTCTCCACACTCCTTAGTTAAGAGGACAACCAACCCATATGGCACACAACGATCTTTACTTGATAAATATTGTCATCCTTGGTAACAACGTATCATTTGATCGTGAATAGGTTTAAAAACTAAACAACAAATTCTCCTTTGTTGATTCTAAATAGTTCTAAGAATTTCACCACAACATAGGAGTTCATTAGAGATGAAAGAATTTATAATAAAAAATATCAAAATAATTTTTATTGATTAATAATTTATATATAAATATAAAAAATAGCTCAACCGTCAACAGGCTAACGATTGGTTTTGGAACACTATTCCCAATAATCTTTCACTTGGACTAAAGCCAATCGGTATAGTATCTAATATCCATCTTTGACTTGAAATCATCGAACTACTTCACCACAATGGCTTTAATGAATGGATCGGCCAGGTTCTCTTTCTCATCAATCTTTTGAAGGTCGACATCATCTCGATCCATGAGCTTCCGAATAAGGTGGTAATGGCATAGGCTATGCTTTGTCTGCTGGTGTGCCTTCAGTTCTTTTGCCTAAGCAATGGCTCTAGAGCATCATAGAAGAGCAAAACTGGACCATCAAGGAAGGGTACTACTTCGAGCTCAGTGATGAACTTTCTCAGTCACACCATTTCTTTGGTAGCATCTGATGTAGTGACATACTCTGCCTCGCAAACTGAATCAGTCACAGTGCACCGCTTGAAACTCTTCTAGCAAACAACACCATAATTAAGGATAACACATATCCCGACATACTTTTATTTCATCATGGTTAGATTGAAAACTAGAGTTTGTAAATCCTATAAGTCTCAAATTTGACTCGCCATAAACAAGCCACTGGTCCTTAGTATTTCTCAAATACTTTAGGATGGTTTTAACAACCTTCTAGTGGTTCTCTCTTCGATCAGATTGGTATCTACTCACTATCTCTAGTAAGTATGCCACATCTAGTCGTGTACATGTGATGGCATACATGATAGAATCCACTGTCGAATCATATAAAATTCTACTCAAATGCTATCTCTTTTGAGGTATTATCGAACAATCCCTCTTTGAGAGAGAAATTTCATGGCCTATCATTAGATAGCCCTTCTTGGAATTCTCCATGCTGAATCGCTTCAGCACAGTATTAATATATGTGGACTTGGACAACCCCAGCAACTTGTTAGATCTATTTCTATAGATCTTCATCCCTAGGATGTAGGTGTTAGATATATGTGCCCTAGAAGCCAGAATTGGCTGACACTTGTAATACACTTCTAGGGGCAAAATTGTAATTTTGACTATAATTAATGAAATGGGTTATTTTCTATCACACCTATGTATTTAGTGTTTGTGATACATCCTTTGAGTTAATGGTAATGATAATTCATATTTTCAAGAGTTGAAAATTTAAGACATGAATAATCATTATTAACTCATAAACAGCTCCCGACCATAGGATCATCACTAGGATGGTGATTGATCCGGAAGGTTGGTGTACGATCGCTTCTCTTTAGTAGATGAGTCTTGAGTTTACATGTGGAGACATCGGAGCGAGAGTACAGGTACTCGTTAGAGAACGAGGGCACTGAGCGTGACCAACTCGAGTAGTCATTAGGAAGTCTACCTTCTCGTCAATGACTGACTCGATGCTGCAGTAGTGTGTCTGGTTCTTTGACCTGAGATGCATCGACAGTTCACCTTGAGGGTGTTATAGTTTGACTACACCATTACTCGGTCTCCTAGCCATATGGAACCCTGAGGTGTATGTTGGCTATAGCATGTTCATTATAGGAACTGGATTGCATCAAGATGGGATCTATCTACCTTGGTGGTAGAGGAGCAGCCCTATGATAATCATGAGAATCAAGTCCTAAAGCCCATGGCCATGGCAGAGTGAAATAATAGAAAGAGTTTCTATTTAGGTTTTCACATTGGACTCGAATTGAATGATTATATCATATGACAGAAACTAGGGTTTGACGAGTTTACCTTAACCCTAATCTGATCGGGGCTCAAGATAGAAGAACTTAATCACACAGGTAGCTGCACCAAGAGGTTCGCATTCAGCTCTGATGGGTTGCCACCATATACTGCTAGGTGTCACTGGTGGATTTTGGGAGCAATTAGAATGATTTAGATGATCGATCATTCTAGCTGTTCGAATCAGAAGAGTTCTGATCCATCGAAAGGAGTTTCGATGATGTCTATGATAGAGATCATGACATATCCCATTACCATACAGAACTGAACCTAACTGGGTCACACAAACAAGGGTTTGAATCTGGTGATCATCAATTGAACTGATCTAGTTCAATTGATCTGAATGAGATTCAATTAGGTTCAAGAAAATCATGCTAGCACTCGATTGAACCTAACGTTCTTCTTTTACTATCATAAATAAGTTGTCCTGACTGAGCCAAAGGAGTTTGTGCTCAATCAGAGGCCTTCATATGGTCTAACTGGAGGTTGTCCAAGTTAGAGAAGGTTGTCTTATTTTATAAGACATTACCTGCCATTTTTGGTCACCTGCCATTTCTTGTTCTTTGACTTTGGTCAAAAGTCTACCTTTGACTGGTCAAACGTTGACCATTGACACTTTGACTTTTGACCACATGTCATGCACCTATTGGAGAGCTGGTGGGGGCCTGTCCCCCTGCCAGAACCTAGCAAGGAGAAGGGCGCACGCCAAGGGTGGCGTGAGCCCAAGTAGGAGGCGCCTAGGAGTCCTTGTTGGACAAGGACTCCATCTCCTTTTTGGATTCCAATTAGAGTTATTCTAAGAACCAACTTTGACTGGTCTTAGGCACCCTCTAAGGAGGAATCCAGGGGTCTCTATTCCCACCAATCAGATTTAGATCTGATTTCACAAAGGGTTGTGATTGGTTGGGAGGAAGAGGAGTTGGATCACGCTTAGTCTATAAATAAGACCCTGCGCCCAACTCAGATTCTAATGCAATGCAATTCAATTGAGAAATCCCACACCCCAAGGCTGCCTCTCCCCTCCTCCTCCATGCCATAGCTTCTTCTCCCCTTGCTCTCCACGTCCAAAAGGTGTTTTGAACTTTGGATGGTGCGATTCAGATCAAGGAAAGGCGATCAAAAGCAAGAAGGCTGCACTGCTGCAAAAGGACGACTGCAGATCTTCAAAAGAGTTTTGAAGATCCTCCAGATCAGATCCAGATCTGATTTTTGGAGGCATGATAGAGAAGAAGAGGATCTCCAGATCCAACCCAAGTGAATACCGGTAGAGGCCAGGCGCTTGCATGGCTAGATCCAGAACCTTCCGCTGCAATCAGGATCATCTACAGGGTAATAGGATTACCCAAATCAGGTAAATTAAATTTGATTTAATTTATCTTATTTTATTTTATTTATTAAAATAATAAGAATCAGATCTGAAACATATCAAGATCTGATTGGGATCAAGAGAAAAAATTTTGAAATATATCTCTTGATCTGATCAGATCTGGACGAACCTGGATCGGGAAATCAGGATTTCCCTTCAGTAGGAAGCTTTTTCCAAGTCCTTCATGAAAAACTGAGAAGGCAGCCAAATCTTTATGCCCTTTAATACATGGACATCATTCTTGATTAAGAGAATGTCATCTACATACAACATAAGAAATTCAACCACTGGACCATTAGCCTACTTGTATATGTAGGGTTCTTCTCCATTCTTAATGAAGCCATATATTTTGATCATCTTATCAAAATATATGTTCCAACTTTGAGATGCCTGCTTTAGTACATAAATGTACCTTTGAAGCCTACACACCTTAGACTCATCTATGGATGTGAACCCTTTAGGTTGTATCATATATACCTCCTCATCCAGCTCTCCATTCGAAAAAGCTATCTTCACATTCATCTACCAGATTTCATAGTCTAGATGGCAGCTATTGCAAGCATAATCTGAATGAATTTGAGCGTTACCATAGAAAAAAATATCTCATCATACTATAACGTTGACGATATTCCTTGGTAATTAGATGGGTCTTACAGATCTCCACCTTTCCATTTGCGCCCCTTTTCCTCTTGAAGATTCATTTACACCCAATAGGTTTTACCCCTTTAGGTGGATCAACTAATGTCCATACAACATTGACTTTCATGGACTTTATTTTGGATTTCATGGCCTCAAGCCATTTCTCAGAGTCTGGTGTCTGCATTGCATCCATGTAGGTGATCAGATTCTCATCATTCTCATTGAGTTCGATAAGATCAGCATCTCGGATCAAGAAGCCATAATATCTATCCAACTGACATGGTACTCTACCAGACCGCCTTAATGGTGCAGGTTCACTAGGCTTCGGGTTTGAACTAATTAAATCTAATTCAAGTTTAGCTACTTGTGTCAGTTTTTCCATCTACCAAACTTCCTCAAGTTCAATCTTAGAGGCATTAGTTCCTTCACTAAAAAACTCTTTTTCTAAAAAGATTGCCTTAAGATTGATGAATATCTTTTGTTCATCAGAAAGGTAGAAATAATATCCTTTGGTCTCTTTTGGGTATCCTATAAAAATACATTTGTCAGACCTAGGTTCAAGCTTCTCTATCATTAAACGTTTGACATAAGCCGGACATCCCCAAATCCTAAGGTGCGAGAGTATTGTCTTATGCCCTATCTATATCTCATATGATATTTTAGCTACAAACTTACTTGAAACCCTATTTAGAATGTAACAATCCGACTCGAGTGCATCTCCCCAGAAAGAGATCGACAGACTGGCAAACCCTTTCATGGATTAAACCATATCCAACAAGGTTAGTTTCCTTCTTTCAGACATACACCATTATGATGTGGTATTTCAGAAAGAGTCCATTGAGAGAGGATCCTATTCTTTCCTAGATATGTCTGAAACTCATTGGAAAGATACTAACCCCTTCGATTAGACTGAAAAGTTTAATACTCTTTCCAGTTTATTTTTCTATCTCATTATGAAATAGTTTGAATATTTTAAATGACTCCAACTTATGCTTCATTATGCAGATGTACCCATACCTTGATAGGTCATCTGTAAATATTATGAAGTAGAAATATCCACTTTTAGCACTTAAGCTCATGGGTCCACATACCAAGGAGTTCACTAACTCATCCACCTTTTCAAGTAAAAGATGACTTGGTCATCTTACCAAGGAGACAACTCATAGGTCGAAAGTGATTCACAATCACCGACTTTAAGAATTCCTTTTTGAGCCAACCTGTTTATTCTATTCTTGTTAATGTGACCTAGCCTACAGTGTCAAAGATAGACTTTAGACACATCTTTAGTCTAGGGCATTTACTGAAAGATTGAACCACGTTAATAGGCTGTGATAGTAAATAAATACCATTATTCAATTATCTAATACAAATTATAACACCATTCAAAATGATATTATAAAAATTTTCTTTTATTGAAAATTTAAAACTATTTTCAATCAAAAGGCCTACGAAAATAACATTCAATAAAAAACTTGGATAAAAGTGACATTCACAAAGAATAACTTTATAAGAATTGATTACAAGGTTCATGATTCCTAAAGCTAGAACTAAAACTTGTCTTCCATCTCCAACGTTTAGAAACCTCTCGCCTTCATTACATATACTACTGACCTGCAAATCCTGCATCGAATTATAAATATGATAAGGGTTTTCGGTATGTAATATGCAGGCAGTAGTATCATATATTAAGAAGTTGCATGGCATTATCATATAATTACCTTGCCTAGGAACTACTTGCTTCTTCCTCGGCCTATTCGAATCTAGTAAGATAATGTACTGAGGATAGTTTCTCCTTTAGTGTCCCTAGTTCTTGCAAAAGAAGCACTCCGCCAGGCTCTGGTTGGGCTTGCACTTCTTGGTCTGACCTTGTGCAGACGTTTCGACATGTGGCTGCACCTTCTTATTCTTCTTCTTCTTGTTCTTGTTTCCTTTCTTAAAGGATCGACGACCAAAAGAAGATCCTTCCACTACATTCACCATCTCCTTATAGAATTGGTGATCCTTCTCAAGGTTCTGCAGGAATCCCAATAAGCCATGGTAGTTCACTGCAGGCTTTGTCATTCAAAAATGAGTAAGGAAGGGGAGGAAGAACTTGGGCAAAGAGTTCAAGATCGCATCCTTTCTAAGCTACTCGTGCAAAAAAAAGCCCAGCTTACTTAGGTGAGCAATCATCTCGATCATGTACAATACATGATCGATGATTGATGCCCCATCCCTCATCTGAGCATTAAAAATGGCACAACTAGTCTTGTGTCTCTCTACATCATCAGGCATGCCAAAGGAGTCATTTAACATTTGAAGCATCTCCTATTGCTAAGCATTTTCAAACCTACGACTATACTCATTATTCATTACCGCCAGCATAATGCACTGAACGGTAGTGCGATCGTTGAGCCACTTCTAGTAAGTGTCTTGGACTACCCCTTTAGCATTTGGAGTTGGCTCCTCAGGTGTTGGATCTATCAAAATATATAGGATCCGCTCATGCTCTAGGATGATTTTTGACTTTTGATACCAGATATCGAAGTTGGGTTCCATTAGTTTGTCATCATTGTCTAACAATGATCGTAGCGACAACGTAGTGGCCATATCTACATGATAAGAAAACCCAAAACCTAATTAACATATGAATTATTTAGCCTGAAAGACTTGGACTTTAGTCTAAAGATTCTTCCATTATTTTATGCAAATTGGTAGCCTCTACCTCCAATTCAAGAAATTACTTTATTTCTTAGTGGGCATTAGAATCCACATAGACTACATACAAGCCCGACTTTGGTCAATCAACCCATGTGCATCTATGGGTAGGTTCATAACCAATTATTTTTCTAAATAACTTCTAGTAATTTTAATTTTGCCCCAGAAACCTAATCAGTAGGCTTTGGCCTCCACTGAAAAGATCCAGCTAGGTCCAACCATTAACATGACTATATTTGGTGCATTTGACCAAAAAATGATCTGGCCCAACTTTGGTTGGCCAACCTAACCACCATTAGAAAAACACAACCAAATCATCATATTATGAATGTTAATTCCATTTGTGAATAAGCACCAGGCCTTTGGGCCTCTAATGATTATTAAACTAATGGACTCATTATCACTCAACTTAATGGAAGGCTATGACTTAGTTATCACCATAATTTTATCATTTTTAAGGATCTAATAATTTTAGAGGATTTGATTAAGTCATTTTAAGAAGAGAAGAGAGGATTAACCGGCCAATCTCGATCCTCCCACTGACTTCACCAAGTTAGATAAAAAAGGATCTAATTCAAGCCAGCATTATGAGCACTTAGATTAGTCATATTGATTTACCTAATTGACATGGATGAGCTCAAATCACCAAGTGATCTAATCAAAATCTAATTCACCAGGATGGCCAGGTAAGTGAGATCAATGGAAGGGATATGCCATTAACTCATCAAAGATCGAATCAGTGCGAGTAGCTTTCAATTAAAAACCACTGATCTAGACTATCAAACATACCTTAGACACCATCCGGTTCATTAGTTTCAATTTGATCAACCTAATAATTTCAGGTTTGATTGCATAGCTAGAATCAAGTCCATTTGATCCTTGTTAAAGGCATAGACTTGACCAACTACAACTATTATAATGGAATCTAAAGAATCCTTGACCTAGTCTAATTCAATATTTGGTTATATTTGATTAATTACTCTAATTTAGTCTATTCTTTAACTAACCTTAGATTTAAATCAATTAATGGACCTAATTCATCTAACCTAATAATCCAAATTTTATGTTCATGACTTAGGATCTTTAATTCACAGTTCTAGCCCCTAATTCATAACCCTAAACTTTTAATTAAGTTTTAGGCTGATGGATTGGGGTTCGGCATTTTGAAAATATGTTTCAAAATTTTGAAAGGTTTTTTTACAATCTAGCACTATAAACTAAATGGGTCGACTCACATAAAAAATGAGTCGGCTCATTTCATTAACAGCTACTAGTTGTAGGTTTTAATCTAAATCTATGTACAATACATAAAAGTCATGAATCATTTTAGATCTAATCTAAACACTTATCCATGATTAAAAATTAGATTAAAATCATTCAATCATATCATAAAAATCATTAGATCAAATCTAATGTTTTATGATTAATATTTTATATCAGCAACGTACCGGGATAACCTTTTTACTATAAGGGGTAAACCTTACAATAGGACAACCTTCAGTTCATGCAATCATAAATTTATTTTTAGATTTAAAATTAGATTATCTAAACTTATATATACATCACATAAAGCAACCTACTTGCTTTGATACCATTGATGGGAAACATATAGGGTTTCTAGCTCTACTTTCAAAACTTTTTTGAAAAATAATACAGTAAAATAAAAATTAATCTAATTAATTTTTCTAAGAGCTATAGATTAGATCTATAAACCCTACAAATCTAGGATTGAAATATGATGTACATGCATTTAAAATATGAAAATTAAATAACAAGCAGTAAAACCGTTTTACTACTCTATGTGTGTTCAGAACATAATACCTTGCACGGGTAGTCGATCTCCACAACTGAATCACCAATAGAGAGGTTCTCTCATCATGATGCAGCCACACAGGATGTCTAGCATCTATGGATGGTCGACATGAGGTCCTGATTCCGATCGGCTCCTCTCGAGTGCAAGCTCCACGTAGGATGCTCTTGACAGCTGGTGTCAATCGAGTAGCTTTGATTTTTGTCCACAAGCTCTTTAGACACTCTAGATTGCTAGTAGATGTAGAAGAGAGATAGAGGAGGCTCTCCATAAAATCTCATGAGCTCTTAACACTCGTAGCTCATGAAATGGATTCCTAAATCCTAGGTTGAAACCCTAGGGCTGCACTCTCACCCTAAACCCTGTGCCCTCTATATGTTTCTTTCTATCAGGAAATTTTTGACTTTTCTCATGCACACTTGGGGTGGCTCATGAAGGAAAGGAGTCTTCTTCAGATATTTTGCATGCCCCAACACAAATTTGCTTTTAAATGTGCACCAAACAGAGTAGATAGCTTGTAGAGGGATAAGATCAGGTGGTTGCTCATTTGAATTCAAATGGTAACCAACCTAATATTATCCACTTGAGGCATGAGAAGTCTGGGTGTGCACCCCCTTGTGCATGGGAAAAGTTTCATGAGAAACTTTTTCTCATAGAAAAAATAGGCATTGGTCAAAAGGAGGTGTTGCAAAAGGGAAGACTAGTCAAACTAGTCTTATCCAATTAGACCAGGTCCAAACAAATTTGGTTAGGACTAATTAGGCCAAATTAAATTCAACTTATTTAGACTTAATTAGTCTCAATTGAATCTTAATTAAATTAAGAATTGATTAAGCCCAACCCCTAATTAAATCAAGGATCAAATCTTCTCGATGATTAGGTCATCTCATAACCTTATCGGATCAAACCCAACTAAATTCAATTCAATTGGACTTGATCCAAAAATCATTACTCAATTAAATTGAGTAATTAGTGATCAAATCACTAATTAAACCTATCATAAACATAGAGTCTAAATTCGGTGGATGTCCAAGTAACAGAATCTCATCAAAATGAAACTCTTGATCAAAGAGTCCCAAACCAGTAGGACTCTTGACCCTAGTATCCCAAACAAGTAGAACTCATGATCACTGAGTCTCAAACTAGTAGGATTCTCGATCACAAAGTTTCAGACAAGCAAGACTCGGAGTCTCAATGTAGTAAAACTCTTGGTCAAAGAGTCCTAGACTAGTGGGACTCTTGACCACAAAGTCCTAGTCTAGTGGGACTCCTCATTAGCCATTAGATCAGGTAGGAATCTCTAATATGTGTAATCCCACAAGTTCAATCCTAAGTTGGTAACACTAAAACTGGTTCCTATACCAATCAAAGTGACCATTTAGCAATATATCCGATGTTCGGATAGGTCGAATAGTTGCAATCGCAATATTCAGAACTTACGCAAATATGATTACTGTATAATTCATCCCTTTGACCTCTATGTATAGGATGACTTAGAGTTAAACTATCAATCCTAAAAAATACATTCAAATCATGTGTCTCAATGCAATCAGTCTTGTGACTCCTCATTAGGACTATCCTAGCCAAGGCTTTGCTAAATTCACATATAATTGAACCTAGCTCCTGAATTGAAGTGGTCAATCCCATCTTGATTCACACACCGACTCCTCAAGTACTTGATTGTGCCTAGAAATCTTCCATCATTAAATTAAAAATTTAGGTGGTCTGGCATTAAAGTTTAGTAAGTTACTTGAAAGTTACTATGGTGATCTTAGGTCGGAGGAACACTTATACCCATATCTCATCAGAGCAAATCTTGATAGCAGGAAAGCTCTAGAGTTAGTCACGTTCAGTATAGATGTACCCCTACATCTTACCTGCATATCATACTAGTATCTCCACACTCCTTGGTTAAGAGGATAACCAACCCATATGGCACACAATGACCTCTACTTGATAAACATTGTCATCCTTGGTAATAACGTATCATTTGATCACGAACAGGTTTTAGGACTAAATGACAAATCCTTCTTTGTTGATTCTAAATAGTCCTAAGAACTTTATCACAACATAGGAGTTCATTAGAAGATGAAAGAATTTATGATAAAAAAAACTAAAATAACTTTTATTCATTAATAATTCATATATAAGTATAAAAAATAGCTCAACCATCAATAGGTTGACGATTGGCTTTAGAATACTATTTCCAATACATATGTACTACTATCGCAAGCATGATCTAAATGAACTTGAGCATTATCATGAGAGAACATCTTGTCATAGTTTACACCATAATGTTGATGACACCTTTTGGCAACCAGACGGGCTTTATAGATTCTACCTTTCTATCTGTGTGCCTTTTTCTTTTAAATACTTACTTACACCTAATGTGTTTTACCCCTTTAGGTGGATCAACTAATATCCATACATCATTGATCTTCATGAACTTTTTTTCAAATTTCATGACTTCAAGTCGATCTCTATATTGCATCCATGTAGGTGATTGGATCATCATCATTCTCATTAAGCTTGATAGAATCTCCATTCTAGATCAAAAAATCATAGTATCTATCCAACTGACATAGTACTCTACTAGATCACCTTAAGATTGCAGGTTTATTAGGCTCTGGAATTGATCTAATTAAATTTGATTAAGGATCAGTTATATATGTCGGTTTTTCTACCTATTGAATTTCCTCAAGTTCAACTTTAGAGGCATTAGTTTCTTCACCAAGAAACTCTTTTCTAAAAAGACTATCTTAAGACTGATGAATACTTTTTGTTCATTAGTATGGTAGAAATAATATCTTTTGATTTCTTTTGGATACCCAATAAAAATATACTTATCAAATCGAGGTCCAAGTTTGTCTATTATTAAATGTTGGATATAAGCTGGACCCTCCCAAACCCTAAGGTGTGAGAATATTGGCTTATGCCCTGTCTATATCTTATATGGTATTTTAGCTACAGACTTACTCAAAACTCTATTAAGAACATAATATACCGATTCGAGTGCATATCCTCAAAAAGAGATCTATAGACCGGTAAAGCCCATCATGGAACGAACCATGTCCAACAGGGCTTGATTCCTCCTCTCAGATGTACCATTATGCTGTGGTGTTCTTGTTAGATATATGTGCCCTAGAAGCCAGAATTGGCTGACACTTGTAATACACTTCTAGGGGCAAAATTATAATTTTGACTATAATTAATAAAATGGGTTATTTTCTATCACACCTGTGTATTTAGTGTCTGTGATACATCCTTTGAGTTAATGGTAATGATAATTCATATTTTCAAGAGTTGAAAATTTAAGACATGAATAATCATTATTAACTCATAAACAGCTCCCGACCATAGGATCATCACGAGGATGGTGATTGATCCGGAAGGTTGGTGTACGATCGCTTCTCTTTAGTAGATGAGTCTTGAGTCTACGGTGTGGAGACATCAGAGCGAGAGTATAGGTACTCGTTAGAGAACGAGGGCACTGAGCGTGACCACCTCGAGTAGTCATTAGGGAGTCTACCTTCTCGTCAATGACTGACTCGATGCTGCAGTAGTGTGTCTGGTTCTTTGATCCTGAGATGCATCGGCAGTTCACCTTGAAGGGTGTTATAGTTTGACTACACCATTACTCGGTCTCCTAGCCATATGGAACCTGAGGTGTATGTTGGCTATAGCATGTTCATTGTAGGAACTGGATTGCATCAAGATGGGATCTATCTACCTCGGTGGTAGAGGAGCAGCCCTATGATAATCATGAGAATCAAGTCCTGAAGCCCATGGCCATGGCAGAGTGAAATAATAGAAAGAGTTTCTATTTAGGTTTTCACATTGGACTCGAATCGAATGATTATATCATATGACAGAGACTAGGGTTTGACGAGTTTACCTTAACCCTAATCTGATCGGGGCTCAAGATAGAAGAACTTAATCACACAGGTAGCTGCACCAAGAGGTTCGCATTCAGCTCTGATGGGTTGCCACCATATACTGCTAGGTGTCACTGGTGGATTTTGGGAGCAATTAGAATGATTTAGATGATCGATCATTCTAGCTATTCGAATCAGAAGAGTTCTGATCCATCGAAAGGAGTTTTGATAATGTCGATGATAGAGATCATGACATATCCCATTACCATACAGAACTGAACCTAACTGGATCACACAAACAAGGGTTTGAATCTGGTGATCATCAATTGAACTGATCTAGTTCAATTGATCTGAATGAGATTCAATTAGGTTCAAGAAAATCGTGCTAGCACTCGATTGAACCTAACGTTCTTCTTTTACTATCATAAATAAGTTGTCCTGACTGAGCCAAAGGAGTTTGTGCTCAATCAGAGGCCTTCATATGGTCTAACTGGAGGTTGTCCAAGTTAGAGAAGGTTGTCTTATTTTATAAGACATGACCTGCCATTTTTGGTCACCTACCATTTTTTGGTCCTTTGACTTTGGTCAAAAGTTGACCTTTGACTGGTCAAATGTTGACCATAGACACTTTGACTTTTGTCCACGTGTCATGCACCTATTGGAGAACTGGTGGGGGCCTGTCCCCCTGCCAGAACCTGGCAAGGAGGAGGGCGCACGCCACCCTAGGCGTGCGCCCAAGTTGGAGGCGCCTTGGAGTCCTTGTTGGACAAGGACTCCACCTCCCTTTTGGATTCCAATCAGAGTTCTACTAAGAATCCAGTTTGACTGGTCTTAGGCGCCCTCTAAGGAGGAATCCAGGGGACTCTATTCCAACCAATCAGATTTAGATCTGATTTCACAAAGGGTTGTGATTGGTTGAGAGGAAGAGGAGTTGGATCACGCTTAGTCTATAAATAAGACCCTGCGCCCAACTCAGATTCTAATGCAATTAGAATAGAGATTTCCCACGCCCCAAGGCTGCCTCTCCCCTCTTCCTCCATGCCTAAACTTCTCCTCCTTCTCCTCTCCACGTCCAAAAGAGTTTTGGACTTAGGTTGGTGCATTCCAGATCAAAAGAAAGGCGATCAAAAGAAGAAGGCTGCACTGCTGCAAAGGATGACTGCTGATCTTCAAAAGGAGTTTTGAAGATTTTTCCAGATCAGATCCAGATCTAATTTTTGGAGGCATGATAGAGAAGAAGAGGATCTCCAGATCCAACCCGAGTGGATACCGATAGAGGCCAGGCGCTTGCATGGCTAGATCCAGAACCTTCCGCTGCAATCAGGATCATCTACAGGGTAATAGGATTACCCAAATCAGGTAAATTAAATTTGATTTAATTTATCTTATTTTATTTTATTTATTAAAATAATAAGAATCAGATCTTGAAATATATCAAGATCTGAATTGAGATCAAGAGAAAAATTTTTGAAATATATCTCTTGATCTGATCAGATCTGGACGAACCTGGACCGGAAAATCAGGATTTCCCTTCAACTGGTATCAGAGCCATGGTTCTAAATTGTTTAGATCTGATTTTAATTTTATTTTAATTAGAAAATAAAGTGATTTTAGATGTCACATTAGATGTGATCAGATCTAAAATCAAAAAAATTAAAATTAAATAATTTGGATCTAAGAACATGAAGATATGCATGACTAGTTCTAGAATAGAATAGTTCTATAGAATAGTTTTGCATGTCTTTGATTTAATCTGATTAAATCATATTTTAGATCTTCTTATTTACTATTTTCTGATATTATAAGTGTTATAATAACATCTGATAAACAGCAAATAAAAATTATTTAATTTTAAATATCATATGAGATATGATTGATGCATGTCTAGACTAGTTGTAGAATAGTTCTACATAATTATCTAGATTAGAATTTATTTTGATTAGATCAATTTAAATCTAATTTTTTAGATTATTATGTGATAATTTAGATCTGAAAACATGCATGATTATGATACATGAGATGTATGCAAAATATGCCATGATTAGATCTACTTTATATATGAGATATATGATATAGATCTGATATTGTTTTGTAGTATTGAATGTTCCTGATTAAGGCGTTCCTCTTGGCCGTCCGGTCATAAGAACGAAGAAGGGTTTAAAGGCCCTCTCTTCCCATTCGATGGGGTGTTCTTATGATGTGTAGGGGTGCTGCGTGTTCGTCCTTAATCAGAAACCCAAAACTTACTTTCTGCAAAACCCTAGATCCTGAAACCCTAGGATTTATTGTGCATATTTTGTTTATGAACCCAACTTAATTAAGAATTAAGTTTATGGAATATTAATTAGGTCTAAAATTGAGAATTTTAGATCTAAGACATATTCATAATACTGGGTTCGGGCTTGGGTAGCTCAATTAGGTCTAAGCGGTTGATCAAACCGAATCAAGAGTTGGTTAGATGGGATCAACAATGCTTAAATTGACCAGCCTAATAGGATTAAGTCTGGGTCAAGATCGAGTCACGATCAAGCAAGACCTAATTAGGCTCAGAGGTTAGAGTCTGGATTGTAGGCTAACCCAATTGGTTCTGACTCAATAATTTGGTGTCTAAGGTAAGTTTGGCATAGACGACCGACTGGTTTTTAATTGGAAGCTACTCGACCTGAATGCATTCTTGTACGAGTTAATGGCATATTCCTTCCACCGATCTCACTTACCTGGCCATATCTGTTGACACAGTTCTGATTTGAGGTGGTCAATAATCCGAGCTAACCCATGCCACTAGGTTAGTCATAATTGTTATGACTAAGCCAAGTCTAGTTTAATGAGACCTGAATCAATTCTCCCTAAGAAAAGATTAAGTCCGAGGTCTTCCACCATTGTAGACGTGCGGGCCCTTCCCGGGGTTGATTGTTCTCGGCTGGATACAGTGGCTCAGTTGCACCGAGAAGACGCAACCATGTCTATTAGGCATTGGATGCTATGGGCTGGAGGATGAGTTGGGCTCAATATTCTGGATACGGTGAGAGACTCAATTAGGAACCCAGTCTATGCAAATGGTGGGTCTGACTTAACTAAGGAGTGGATCAATATTCCGGATACGGTGAGATTCATGAATTAGAGACCAAGTTTGGGTGCACCATGATTAGAGAATCATTGAACAAGAGTTGTTCACTCATTGGCTAACCCATCACCAATAACTGTTAGGTGAGGTGATGAGTCAGTTGGTGAGACCGCACCACCCACTAGAAATCATCAATCGCAGGAGATTTTCGCATCTCTAACAGAGGGAGTGTAGGGATCCGAGAAAATAGTGGGAGCTAATTTGTTTAAAAATAAAATCCCTAAACAAATTGGTCAAGTCAAAATTACAGTATCTAACTAGAATCTTTGACTCTCTACAGAAAAATGTCTGCGTCCAACCCACTGGCACGTATCCTAGACACACATAGACTGACTGGACCCAATTATAAAGATTGGCTCAGGAACTACAAAATTGTTTTGGGTTCCGAGAAGTTAACCCATGTTTTGGACCAGGACCCTCCCACATTACCAGCCCGTCCATCTATTTGAACAGAGAGCGTCTCTGGAAAAATGGATTGACGAAGACAATAAGGCCAGATACTACATGTTGGGCTCGATGTCTGATGAGCTCCAGCGCCAACATGAAGATATCGGGACTGCTCGCCAAATGTTGGCTCACCTGTAGGAGATGTTTGGTGAACAGAGTCGCGCAGCCAAATATCAAGTCACAAAATGACTTTTTAAGGCTAAGATGCGTGATGGGCAGTCAGTCCAAGATCACTGTCTGACAATGATCAAGGACATGGAAGAGCTTGAGAAGCTCGGTGTGAAGTTGGACTTGGATCTGCAGAACGATATTATTCTGCAATCCTTGACTGATGCATATGGGCAATTCATCATGAATTACCACATGCATAAACTTCAAAATTCCTTGGCCGAGTTGATGAATATGCTGTTTACCGCTGAGCTTTCTATGAAAGGTTCTAAAGGCTCAGTTCTTGCTATGGAACGGACTTCTTCCAAAAGAAAGTCTTATGGAAAGAAAAAGAAGTCTGTGAAAAAGCAAAAGGTGGAAGGATCAAAGAAGAAGAAGGCAGAATCGAAGAAAAAGGCTGATGGCAAAGGAAAGTGTTTCCATTGCAACAGCGACGGCCATTGGAAGCGGAACTGCCCTATTTACCTGGCCACCCTAAAGAACAAGAAGGAAGGTCCTTCTGGAGGTATGCTCGTTATTGAGTCTAACCTTACGGTTTCTTCTGCATCCAGTTGGGTGCTTGACTCTGGTTCTAGTGCTCATCTATGCACTTCTATGCAGGGTCTTGAGGATAGCAGGAGGCTGAGGGATGGAGACATGATCCTATGCATCGGTAATGGAGCAAGAGTTGCTGTAGTAGCCGTGGGAACATACCCTCTTCGATTACCATCTGGTTTAGACTTAGTTTTAAAAGACTGTTATTATGTGCCTGCAGCTAGCAGGAATTTGATTTCTGTTTCATGCTTAGCATAAGAAGGTTATGTGATCACCTTCTTTAAGGACCATTGTAACATTCTTTATGAAAGAAATAAAATTGCAAATGGTTTCCTTGTTAATGGTCTTTATCAGTTGCATATTGATGTACCTATTTTAACTATCGAGCAAAACGTGAATGCCAAACGACCTAGGGATAGTCCAAACGACAGATATCTATGGCACCTGAGATTAGGTCATATAGCAGAAGATAGGATTAACAAATTGGAGAAAAATGGGCTATTGAGTCCATTGACTTTTGAGTCATATCCAACTTGTGAATCTTGTCTTCAAGGCAAAATGACTAAACTCCCTTTTGTTGGACATGGGGAGAGGGCCACAGATCTCCTTGCCCTAGTACATACTGATGTGTGCGGCCCATTCGATGTGCCGGCTAGAGGCAATTTTGTCTACTTCATTACCTTTACCGATGATCTATCTAGGTATGGGTATGTGTATCTTATGAGACATAAGTCTGAAGCTTTTGAGAAAGTTCAAAGAATTCAGACATGAAGTAGAAAAACAAACTGGAAAACCCATTAAGGTTCTTCGATCAGATCGAGGAGGTGAATACCTTAGCCGGAAATTCCTAGACTATCTTAAGGAAAATGGCATAGTCTCTCAATGGACTCCACCAAGAACACCTCAACTCAACGGGGTTTCAGAACAGAGAAATCGGACTCTATTGGATATGGTTCGATCCATGATGAGCTTCACAGACCTCCCTGATTTCCTTTGGGGACATTCATTATTAACTTCAATCTATTTACTGAATAGGGTTCCCTCTAAAACCGTTCCTACCACACCGTATGAGATATGGCACGGTAAGAAACCAAGTCTGAGTCATCTCAGAATTTGGGGTTGTCCGGCTTATGTCAAAAGACAACAAGCGGACAAGTTAGAGTTTAGGTCCTTTAGAGCTCGATTCATAGGATATCCTAAAGAGTCATTAGGATACTATTTCTACATTCCAGAAGACCACAATGTGATTGTGAGTCGACATGCCATATTTCTTGAAAAATAGTTTATTCAAGA
This sequence comes from Cocos nucifera, assembly GCA_006176705.1. NCBI lineage: Eukaryota > Viridiplantae > Streptophyta > Magnoliopsida > Arecales > Arecaceae > Cocos > Cocos nucifera. The sequence goes on from QRFJ01007115.1 coordinate 28,688, forward strand.
TAGTGGCATTGGAAAGCAGATTAAGCTTGATGAGAAAGTCTCACAAGTGGAAAGAGCTAAGGACCAATTGGAACCAAATCAGGTTGAGCCAATAAGAACACTACCTCCTCCACCTCGTAGATCGGAAAGAGTTTCCCGTCCCCCTGAAAGATACTTAGGTATTATTTCAGAGGACGTAGAGGAAATGTTCCTCATAGGTAATGGTGCTCATGGTGATGATCCCAAAACCTACAACGAGGCGATATCAGATATCGACTCCGAGAAATGGCTTGAGGCAATGAAGTCAGAGATCGACTCGATGCACTCAAACCAAGTCTGGACCTTGGTAGATCCACCAGAAGGTATAGTACCTATTGGGTGTAAATGGATCTTCAAGAGAAAGATTGGTGCAGATGGGAATGTGGAGACATTCAAGGCTAGACTGGTGGCAAAAGGTTATAGTCAACGTGAAGGCATTGACTATCAGGATACCTTTTCTCCCGGTAGCTATGCTAAAATCCATCCGCACATTGCTTGCTGTTGCAGCCTATTTCGATTATGAAATATGGCAAATGGACGTGAAAACGGCATTCCTCAAATGGATATCTTGAGGAAGATATCTATATGGAACAGCCGCTAGGTTTCACATCCAGTGATACTGATCACAAGGTTTGCAAGCTGCAAAGGTCCATATATGGACTTAAGCAAGCATCTCGGAGCTGGAACACTCGTTTCAATGATGTGATCAAAAAGTTTGGTTTCATCAAAAATGAAGAGGAACCATGTGTTTTTAAAAGGATCAGTGGGAGCGCTGTTGTCTTCCTCGTATTGTACGTGGATGACATCCTCCTTATTGGGAATGATATTCCCATGTTGACATCAGTCAAGATGTGGTTATCCAAGGAATTCTCCATGAAAGACCTAGGTGAAGCATCCTTTATTCTAGGAATTAAGGTCTATAGGGATAGACCGAATAGGATGCTAGGACTTTCACAGAAGATGTACATAGAGGAAGTACTAAAGAGGTTTAGTATGGAAAACTCTAAGAGGGGATTAATACCCTTCAGACATGGTATTCATCTTTCCAAGAAGATGTGCCCCAGCACACCTAAGGAAATAGAACGCATGAGCAAGATCCCTTATGCTTCTGCAATAGGGAGCCTCATGTATGCCATGCTATGTACACGACCTGATATAGCCCATGCTGTGAGTGTCACAAGCAGATATCAGTCAAATCCAGGTGAAGAACACTGGACTTCTGTGAAATGTATCCTTAAGTACTTGAGAAGAACTAAGGATATGATGTTGGTCTTTGGTAATGGAGAACTCCAAGTTCAAGGATACACAGACTCGGACTTCATGTCTGATATAGATGATCGAAAGTCGACATCTGGTAGACTGTTTGTGCTGGAAGAGTTCCAAGCAAACGGTGATACCACCCCTTCCGCGATTACCTTGAGAAAGATTACGTTGAGGTCAAGAGAGTCAACTCCATAGATAATGTGGCAGACCCACTTACAAAGCCGTTGGGACAACAGAAGATCGAAGCCCACCTTGAGAAGATGAGACTTAGACTTGTAGCTAATTGGCTTTAGGACAAGTGGGAGATTGTTAGATATATGTGCCCTAGAAGCCAGAATTGGCTGACACTTGTAATACACTTCTAGGGGCAAAATTATAATTTTGACTATAATTAATAAAATGAATTATTTTCTATCACACTTGTGTATTTAGTGTCTGTGATACATCCTTTGAGTTAATGGTAATGATAATTCATATTTTCAAGAGTTGAAAATTTAAGACATGAATAATCATTATTAACTCATAAACAGCTCCCGACCATAGGATCATCACGAGGATGGTGATTGATCCGGAAGGTTGGTGTACGATCGCTTCTCTTTAGTAGATGAGTCTTGAGTCTACGGTGTGGAGACACCAGAGCGAAAGTACAGATACTTGTTAGAGAACGAGGGCACTGAGCGTGACCACCTCGAGTAGTCATTAGGAAGTCTACCTTCTCGTCAATGACTGACTCGATGCTGCAGTAGTGTGTCTGGTTCTTTGACCTGAGATGCATCGGCAGTTCACCTTGAGGGTGTTATAGTTTGACTACACCATTACTTGGTCTCCTAGCCATATGGAATCCTGAGGTGTATGTTGGCTATAGCATGTTCATTGTAGGAACTGGATTGCATCAAGATGGGATCTATCTACCTCGGTGGTAGAGGAGCAGCCCTATGATAATCATGAGAATCAAGTCCTGAAGCCCATGGCCATGGCAGAGTGAAATAATAGAAAGAGTTTCTATTTAGGTTTTCACATTGGACTCGAATCGAATGATTATATCATATGACAGAGACTAGGGTTTGACGAGTTTACCTTAACCCTAATCTGATCAGGGGCTCAAGATAGAAGAACTTAATCACACAGGTAGCTGCACCAAGAGGTTCGCATTCAGCTCTGATGGGTTGCCACCATATACTGCTAGGTGTCACTGGTGGATTTTGGGAGCAATTAGAATGATTTAGATGATCGATCATTCTAGCTATTCGAATCAGAAGAGTTCTGATCCATCGAAAGGAGTTTCGATGATGTCGATGATAGAGATCATGACATATCCCATTACCATACAGAACTGAACCTAACTGGGTCACACAAACAAGGGTTTGAATTTGGTGATCATCAATTGAACTGATCTAGTTCAATTGATCTGAATGAGATTCAATTAGGTTCAAGGAAATCGTGCTAGCACTCGATCGAACCTAACGTTCTTCTTTTACTATCACAAATAAGTTGTCCTGACTGAGCCAAAGGAGTTTGTGCTCAATTAGAGGCCTTCATATGGTCTAATTGGAGGTTGTCCAAGTTAGAGAAGGTTGTCTTATTTTATAAGACATGACCTACCCATTTTTGGTCACCTGCCATTTTTGGTCCTTTGACTTTGGTCAAAAGTTGACCTTTGACTGGTCAAATGTTGACCATAGATACTTTGACTTTTGTCCACGTGTCACGCACCTATTGGAGAACTGGTGGGGGCCTGTCCCCCTGCCAGAACCTGGCAAGGAGGAGGGTGCATGCCACCCTAGGCGTGCGCCCAAGTTGGAGGCGCCTTGGAGTCCTTGTTGGACAAGGACTCCACCTCCCTTTTGGATTCCAATCAGAGTTCTACTAAGAATCCAGTTTGACTGGTCTTAGGCACCCTCTAAGGAGGAATCCAGGGGACTCTATTCCAACCAATCAGATTTAGATCTGATTTCACAAAGGGTTGTGATTGGTTGAGAGGAAGAGGAGTTGGATCACGCTTAGTCTATAAATAAGACCCTGCGCCCAACTCAGATTCTAATGCAATTAGAATAGAGATTTCCCACACCCCAAGGCTGCCTCTCCCCTCTTCCTCCATGCCTAAACTTCTCCTCCTTCTCCTCTCCATGTCCAAAAGAGTTTTGGACTTAGGTTGGTGCGTTCCAGATCAAAAGAAAGGCGATCAAAAGAAGAAGGCTGCACTGCTGCAAAGGACGACTGCTGATCTTCAAAAGGAGTTTTGAAGATCCTCCAGATCAGATCCAGATCTAATTTTTGGAGGCATGATAGAGAAGAAGAGGATCTCCAGATCCAACCTGAGTGGATACCGGTAGAGGCCAGGCGCTTGCGTGGCTAGATCCAGAACCTTCCGCTGCAATCAGAATCATCTACAGGGTAATAGGATTACCCAAATCAGGTAAATTAAATTTGATTTAATTTATCTTATTTTATTTTATTTATTAAAATAATAAGAATTAGATCTGAAACATATCAAGATCTGATTGAGATCAAGAGAAAAAAATTTGAAATATATCTCTTGATCTGATCAGATCTGGACGAACCTAGACCGAGAAATCAGGATTTTCCTTCAGTTCTTGGAGGAGTTTATTGCAAGAGAATCCTATTCTCTCTTAGATATTTAGAAACTCACTGGAGAGGTATTCACCCCCTCGTTCAGATCGAAGAGTTTTAATACTCTTTCTAATTTATTTCTCTACTTCATTATAGAACCCTTTGAATATTTCAAATGATTCGGATGTGTTTCATCAAGTAGACGTACCCATACTTAGATAGGTCATTTGTGAATGTAATTAAGTAGTGATATCTACCTCTGACACTCGTGCTCATAGGTTTACATATATTAGTATGTACTAAATCTAGAAGCTCATTGACTCGCTCACCTTTTGAAGTAAAAGGTGACTTAGTCATTTTTCCAAGTAGATAGGACTCACAGGTTAGTAATGATTCAAAACTATTTACTTTAAAAATTTCTTCTTGAGTCCACCTGTTCATACTGTTCTTGTTAATATGACCTAGCCTACAATATACCAAAGATAGACATCAGAGATATTATGTATCCTAGGATGTTTACCAGATGAGTAGACCATATTAATAGGCTATGATAATATGTAAATTCTATTATTCAATTGTCCATTCATTATAGTAATACCATTCAAAATGATATTAAAAATTTTTTTTATTGATATTTCATAACTATTCTTAGCTAGAAGGCCTATAGAAATAATATTCAATAAGAAACTAGGATAAAATTGATAATCACTATGGACAACAACATGAGAATTGAATATAAGCTTAGTGATCCCTAAAGCTAGAATTGGAACTGGTCTTCCATCTCTAACATTTAGTAATCTCTCACCTTCTTCAAATCTCCTACTGACTTGAAAATCCTGCAACGAATTACAAATATTAAATGTGCTTTCAGTATCTAATACCTAAATAGTATTATCATATATAGAAACATTGCAAGGTATTATCATATAAGTATCTTGTGAAGCAATAGCTTGCTTCTTCTTTAGCCTATTCGGGTCTAGGGAGGCAATGTACTGAGGATTGTTCCTCTTCCAGTATCCTGTCTTTTACAGTAGAAGCATTCTACCTAACTCTGATCGGTCTTGGGCTTCTTGATTTGATCGGGTACAGATATCGTAGCATGTTGTTGCACCTTCTTGTTTTTCTTCTTCTTGTTCTTCTTTTCTTTCTTAAAGGATCATTTAGAAGAAGGCCCTCCTACTATATTCATTGACTTCTTGTGGAGTTGGTGATCCTTCTCAAAATTTTGCAACAACCTTAGCAAATCATGGTAGCTGACTACAAGCTTTATCATTCAATAATGGGTAAGAAACAGAAGGAAGGATTTAGGCAAGGAATTTAGAATTATATCTTTTCCAAGCTATTCATGCAAAAAAAAGCTGAATTTGCTAAGGCTGAGTTAACTTGATCATGTACAGTACATGATCAGTAACTAGCACCCGATCCCTCATCCGGGCATTGAAAATAGCACAACTAGTCTTGTGCCTTTCAACATCATCGGAAGTACTAAAAAACTCATTTAACATTTGAACCATGTCTTCTAGTTGAGCATTCTTAAATCTGAATGTGAACTCATTATTTATTGCCGCCAGCATAATGCAACGCACTATGGTTTAGTCCTTGAGCCACTTCTGGTAAGTATCTCAGATTGTGCTATGAGCTTTCTGAGCAGGCTCCTTAGGTGCAGGATCTATTAGTACGTATATAGAATCCTTTCATGCTCCAAGACTATTTTTAAATTTTGATACCAACTATCATAATTGGATCTCATCAATTTATAACTATTCAATAATGATCGGAGCGACAAGATGGTGGACATAACTATATAAAAGGAAACACAAAGTCTAATTCATATATGAATTATTAAGCTTAAAGACTTGGACTTTAGTTTAAAGGTTCTTCCACTATTTTATATGAATAGGTAATCTCTAACTTCAATTCAAGGATTTATCTTAATTCCTTAGTGGATACTAGAATCCACATGGACTGCACATAAGCCAAACTTTGGTCGGCCAACTCATGTGCATCTATGGATAGGTTCCTAACTAATTATTTTTTAAAATATTTTTTAGTAATTAATTTTGCCTAAGATTCTTTTTCAGTAGGCTTTAGCCTCCACTAAAAGCTCTGGTTAGGTCCAACCATTAATATAACCATATTGTTAGGAACTGTATCCCAAAGCCAATCATCAGTCTATTGATGGTTAAGCTCTTTTATGTACATGTATATATGAATTAATATATTAATAAAATATTATTTGGCTTTATTCATCATAAATGTGTACATCTTCTAACTTACTATTGTATTATGATCAAGTTCTTAGGACTATTTTAAATTAATAAAGGATAATTTATCATTTAGTCTTTAAACCTGTTTGCAATTAAACAATATGCTAGTACTAAGGACGATAATAATATCAAGTATAAGTCGGTGTGTACCATATAGATTGGTTGTCCACTTAACCAAAGAGTATGGAGACATTGATATGGCATATAGGTGAGAGATATAGGGGCATATCTGCACTGAACATGACTACTCTAGAGCATTCTGCTATCAAGTCTAGCTCTAAAGGGATATGGGTATAAGTTTTCTTAAGACCTAAGTTCACCAAGGTGGCTTGCAAGCAACTTACTACACTTTAATGCCGAACTATCTAAATCTCTAATTTAGTGATGGAATGTTTCTGGGTGCAGTCAAGTACTTGTTAAGTCAGTGTGTGATTAAGATGGAAATGACCGCTCTAAGAGTTTGGAGATAATATATCACTATATTTTAATTTAGCAAAATCTTGGCTAGGATAATCCATTTAATGGATTCGAAATTTGAAATACAATATGGACGACTTATTTAGGATTGACAATTAAACCCTAGGTCATCCTCTAAGCATTCAAGGTCAAAGGGATGAATTATATGGTAACCATATTCTAGTAAGTTTTAAATGTTGCTTTGCATACATTCAACCTATTTGGACATCGGATATCATTGCTAGATGGTCACTTCGATTGGTATAGGAATTTGTTCATATGCTACCGACTTAGATTCAAATCTATGGGGTCACACTCATAAGAAGTACCTGTCTAAACATATAGCTAATCAAGAGTTTCATCAGATTGGAACTCTATGATCAAGAGTCCCACTAGACTAAGACTCTATGATCAGGAGTCCTACTGAGCTAGGACTCTATGGTCAAGAGTCCTACTGGATAGGGACTCCTTGACTAGGAGTCCTACTCGACTGGACCTCTATCATTGGAGGATTAGTTAGCAATAAGATTGCTAATTAGCTCAATTTGATTCAGCAATGAAGTTTGGATAAAATCTAATTGAATTGGATTCAATTCAGTTTGATCCGGTTATGAGATGACCTAATCACTAAGAAAGATTGATTCCTAATTTGATCAAAACTTTGACTCAATCAAATCCTAATTTGATTAGAATTTAATTAGGCATAATTTGATTAGGTTTGGTCTTATTAAATTGGTTCAAATCTAGTTGAAATTAAATGTAAAAATAAGAGTCCAAACTAGTTGGACTAGTCCATGCTTCACAACTTCCTTGGGCCACTTTTTTTTTCTCTGCACCACTTTATCCATGCACAAAAAGAGTTTGTGCATGGGATATTCACTTGAAAGTCCTCTTGTTGTCACCCCACTTGGATAAGGTTGGATTGGTTTGAGTTTGGTTCAAAATAGTTTTGAGATAGAACTCTAACTAATCACCTTATCCACTTAGGTTGATAGCCTGCAGAAGGACTCCTTGTTTTGTGCTACAAAATAAGAGTTTTCTCCCATATCTTCCCATGCCTAATAGCTTTGTTTGGCCCCTATTCCAGATAGATAAGTTTTGTTATTAGTTGGGTTAAGTTTGGATTTAAAAGAGTTTAAATCTGAACTAAAACCTAAGGCCTGCAATGAACTAAACCCTGTGTGACTGCAAGCAACCTTCAAAGCTTCACATTTGAATGTTACAATAGCAGAGATCAGTGACCTTCGATCAAGTATAGGTTCTGAACCTTAGTTGATAGATCTAAAAGTTAGATCTAGGTTTCTGGATCGATCTGATCGATATTGAAATTTTATTTTTTATATTTTTGTGCATGCTATTTTTCATGCTATAGATCCTTAGATAGATATGTTTTAGATTTGATCCTAAGTATATAAAATAGATTAAAATATTTAATCTTTTATTTCTATATTAAAAAAATTTAAAATATGCTTAGAACACCTGTCGATTTTCTTTCAATGGTATCAGAGCAATATGTTCTTTCTAACATAATTTACATGCATGTTAGTATCTTATTTTGATTCTTAGATTAGATCTAAATGAATCCTTCAATAAAAATCTAAAAATAATAGATCATATATACTGATTATAAGGTTGTCCTGCTATAAGATTTACCTCTTACAGTGGAGAGATTGTCCTAGTATGTACTGATCAAAGAATATAAATCATAAATATTATTAGATTAGATCTAAATAATTTATTATTTATTTTTAAAATTTATTTTTAATATTTATTTCTAAAATTTATTTTTAAAATTAATTTTTAAAATTTATATACAAACAGAAATTAGTTTTGAGGTACCAAACCAACCCATTAGTCTTGAACTTAATTAAAACTTAAGACTTATTTTGTTAAGATCTAGAATTATGAATTAAAGATTCTAAGACATATCCATAACTCATGGGTTAAAGGATTAATCGATTAGCATATCAGGTCATTTAATTGGGTTAGACCTAATGTTAGAATTAAGAATAGACATACTCAAGAGTAGTTGATCAAATCTAACAAAATATTATCTTAGATTAAGTCAAGGACACTTTAGCTCAATTGCAATAGTTGTAGTTGGTCATGTCCATGTCTTTAATAAATATCAAATGGACTTGATTTTGGCTTAGTAGTCGAGCCTGAATTATTAGGATGATTGAGTCAAAACTAATTAACCAATTGGTGTCTAAAGTAAATTTGACAGTCTTGATCAATGGTTTTTAATTGGGAGCTACTTGCATCGATTCATTCTTTGATGAGTTAATGGCATATCCCTCCCATTAATCTCACTTACCTAGCCGACATGGTAGATTAGATCACTTAGTGATTCATGCTAATCCATGTCAATTAGGTAAATCACTATGACTAATTTAGGTGCCTAAAGATCAGCTTGAATCCAGTCCTCTTTGATCTAACTTGGTGAAGTCAATAGGAGGATCAAGATTGGCTAGTCAATTTCTTCTTTCTTATTTATAATGAATTAATCAAATCCTCTAAATTATTAGATCCTTAAAAATAAAATAGTTATGGAGATAACTTGATCATATAGCCTTCCATTAAGTTGGGTGATAATGGGTCCATTAGTTTAATAATCATTAGAGGCCCAAAGGCCTAGTGCTTATTGACTAATGAAATTATCATTCATAATATGATAACTTGATAGTATCTCCTTAATGATAATTAGGTTGGCTGACTAAAGTCGGGCCTAATCATTCGTTGGTTAGTTAGATACACCAAGTATGGTCAAGTTAAAGGTTGGACCTAGCCGGACTTTTTTAGTGGAGGCCAAAACCTACTGATTCGGCTTTTGGGGCAAAATTAAATTACTTGAAAATGTTTAGAGAAGCAATTGGTTAAGAACCTACCAATAGATGCACATGGATTGGCCGACCAAAGTTGGGCTTGTGTGTAGTTTGTGAGGATTTTAGTACCCGATAACGAATTAAGGTAATTTCTTGAATTAGAGGTAGAGGCTACCAATTCGTATAAAATAGGAAAAGAACCTTTAGACTAAAGTCCAAGTCTTTAGGCTTATTAATTCACATAATAATTAGGTTTTTAATTTTTTCTTTTATATAGTTATGGCCACTGTGTTAAATTAATGGGACCAAATTTTGATAGTTGGTATCAAAAGTTAAAAATTATTTTGGAGCATAAGCAAATTCTATATGTTTTGATAGGCACCTGAGGAGCTAGCTCAGAGTACTCATGGCATGATTCGAGACACTTACCAGAAGTAGCTTAATGACCGTATCATGGTGTGTTGCATCATATTGGCAACCATGACCAATGAGTTCAGTCATAGATTTGAGAATGCTCAGCTAGAGGACAATATTGAATGAGTTCTTTGGCACTTCTGATAATGTTGAGAGGCACAAGACTAGTTGTGTCATCTTCAATGCTTGGATGATGGAAGGGATGTCAGTTACTGATCATGTATTGTACATGATCGAGTTGATTAAACGCTTGAGCAAGCTCGGCTTTCTCTTGCATGAGCAGCTTAGGAAAGATGCCATTCTGAACTCCTTGCTCAAGTTCTACCTTCCATTCCTTACTCATTATCGAATGATAAAGCCTGGAGTAAACTACCATGGTTTGCTAGGGTTGCTGTAGAACTTTGAGAAAGATCATTAGTTACTGATCACATATTGTATATGATTGAGTTGATTAAGTGCTTGAGCAAGCTCGGCTTTCTCTTGCATGAGCAGCTTAGGAGAGATGCCATTCTGAGCTCCTTGCCCAAGTCCTACCTCCCATTCCTTACTCATTGTCGAATGACAAAGCCTACAGTAAACTACCATGGTTTACTAGGGTTGCTGCCGAACTTTGAGAAAGATCACCAACTCTAAAAGGAGTCAGTGAATATAGTGGGAGGATCTTTATTTGGTCATCAGTCCTTTAAGAAAGGAAAGAAGAACAAGAAAAAAAACCAAGAAGGTGCAGCAGCATACTGGAACATCTATGTAGGGTCAGACCAAGAAATCTAAGTTCGACTACAGCAAGGTGGAATGCTTTTACTGCAACAAGTAGGGGCACTAAAAGAGAAATTATCCTCAGTACATTGCCTTCCTAGTCTCGAACAGGCCGAAGAAGAAGCAATCTATTGCCGTGCAAGATAGTTCTTTATGTGATACTACTACTTAGGTATTAGATACCAAAAATGTAGGGTTCGATGACCAGAGTAGAAGCATGGATTTTAAAGCATTTTCAATGAAAATATAAAATCAAACCCTAACCCAAGACATTTTTATTAAATTAAAATAATATAATATGCATTTATAATATAAATATAGGTTATAGAAGAATACCTGAATTGCTAAACCCTAATTTAAGTCAAAATTTTGGTAGAGGTTCGGCAGGGGTTCCACGAGGCATCCACATGTTTGCCCTCCAATGTTGATTCACACAGGGACTTGATCAAGCCTCTAATTTCATAGAACAATCGGTTCCTTATATTCCTCTTCCAAGAATTCAATTGGGCAGAACTTCCTCCTAGCTTTCCTTCTCTCTTCCTTTCTTTTCTCCTCGCCTTCCTTAATTTTCTTCCTAGACCCTTATCCTAAAGAAGACTTCTTGTCCTTATTAGGACCTTGTCTTAACAAGGAAAGGAAGAAAATAATTGGACAATAGGAAGAGAGTGTAAGAAAGAAAGGATCAGGATAAATGATCTAACTCCCAGTGCGCAACCCTATTTATAATATATGTAGGGGTGCAAAAACCAAGTTCTCATGCCCATTCCCTCCTCAAATCTCATGCCCATCCATAGTACTCGCATCCTATTTAATTTATCATGACACATGAAAGCTATGGAATAGTTCCAAAAGTTGCTTCAGGCAGAAAGACTCTTTGGAATTAATTCTACATTATTTTCTGAAGTGTCGTGATACTTTAATAGGAGGTACCACTTAATGTAAGGATTGAATTTGAAGAAAAAGCCATCTAAAGGCCCTAATTATTGGTGCCATTCAGAAGTGTGGCGTGGGAAAAGTCAATCCCAAACCACTTGGTCTCTTTGTCCAAGTGGTGCCAACAAAGGAGGGGGCGGCTAGGAGTCTTGCTTTATCCAATTTTCAGATAAGGTACCAAAGAGTTTTGTATGCAGAAGGAGTCCTCTATGCCTCCTCTTAATTTGAAGTCCATGCCATCTCATGGTTACGTGAAATAAATATTGGATAAACATAGGAAGTTGGTGCCATCCTAAATCATGTGCCACATGTCCCTTGTGCATAATATATTCCTCAAGTGCAAAGAGAGAGACTCTCTGGCTCGTGGGATGCTGATAAGAGGCACCCATCCCTTGGCCCAATAAGCCAAGGATCAACCTAATTAGGAACCCAAGTTAGATTTGGATTAAATTGGATTTTATTAGTCCAATAGGAACCAAATTCGTATCCGATTTGAATGCTGGAGTTAGGGTTTGCAACACATACAAGCATGTTCAACTAGCAAACATGATCTAATCCAATTAGATCCTTGATTAATTTTCTTTATGTGTGACCCATTGGATTCCATATCTAGCCAAAGTGGGTCTGGTTGCAAGTTGGTTTAATTTGATTAGAAACCAATCTAACAAATTTAGGTTAAATCAAGCTGACCTAATTCGAACAATTAGAATCCTTTCTAATTGGTGATCGAATTAAACTCTTTAATTCGATCAAACTCACAAGATAAGATTAACATCTAGCAATGTATCATAGTTTAATTCGATCAAACTCATAAGATAAGATTAACGTCTAGCAATGTATCATGTCTACCTAGAGAATATAGAATTTTGATGAAAATATTAAAAATATTCTTCAGTGGCAAGTTATCATGCAATTTAATCCTGTGGTCACCCTATATCTCAAAAATGACTCTGGATATGGAATCATATCAAATCTAGTATCATATTCATATTTCTCTAAATCTTATGATAATGATTTGATTAATGCAACATTAGAAACCATTTCTAATATTTATTATGCTTTGATCAAAGTCTTCCAAAATCATTATTTTATTGAAGTAAGTAGGATGCAATCTCCTCTTACTAGAAGTGATCGATTTCATGTTGACCTACTGACAACCTTCATATACAATCCACCATATCCAGAACACCCCATACATGATTAAGTCATAAATGAGTATGAACCAAAATATGGATTCATGCATACAAGGTTCTATGGTAATCTTAGGTCAAAGGATTACATGCACAACTTTCACTATGAAAAATATCTTTTGACAAGTAAGACTCCATAAGATATTCTCAAATTAGATTAATTCAGTAAACTCATTCTCTAATGAGCATCCATATTCTTGTATTAGTGTCTCACACAAGTGATTGTGAGATCAATCACCCTCTCCATCAAGTATACATAGGATGTGCCAGTCTTACCGAAAATATTGATCCCCAACTCAATGTTCCATCAATTGAAAAAAATTTAGATTAGAATTTTAGAATTTTAGGTCTCATAGGTATGATCTCATCATAATCCTAAAACCATAGCCCTAATCTATGAGATTCATCATAATCGTAAACAAACAATAAGATGCAACAAATAATGAAGTATAAATGTCATTATTTATTTATAAAAATATAAATACATGAGTCTAAAAGGCTAAAAGAATAACCCATCAAAATACATATTTCGATTGGCTTGTAGGATATATATTTTTAATATCCCACTTGCACTAAAGCCAATCGCCCTTATATTTTAACCCCATACAATCGAGGTGGCGATTGAACTGCTGCTGTGCTAGAGCTTTAGTGGATAGGTTTGCTATATTGTTCTTTGTATCTACTCATTCAATAACTACATCTTTTCTCTCGATAAGCTCACGAACGAGGTGGAAGCATCTCAGAATGTGCTTGGAATTATGATAAGATCTTGGTTTTTTTGCTTGAGCAACTACTCTAGTATTATCACAATAAAGTAGTACTAGGTTCTCAATCTCAGGTATGACATCCAATTCAGTGATGAACTTCTTCATCCAGACAGCTTCCTTGATGGCTTCATTTGTAGCTATGTATTCCATCTCAATGGTTGAGTCAGCTATAGTTTGCTACTTGAAACTTTTCCAACACACTACTCCATCATTTAGAGTAAAGATATATCCTGAAATGGATTTGCTATCATCTGGATCTGATTGAAAACTAGAGTCTAAAATATCCTTCTAGTTTAAGATTAGATCCTTCATATACTAGAAAAATATCCTTAGTCCTTCTTAAGTACTTAAGAATATTTTTCACTGCTTTCTAATGATCCTCTCCTGGATCAGTCTGAAATCTACTTGTTATGCCTAAGACATATGTAACATCAGATCTGGTACATAGCATATTATACATAATCCTATGCCAAAAGTGTAGGATATAAAATTCATTATATTTCCCTCTTCAGATACTGCCGAACATGTACGAGCTCCTTCTAATGGAAAAATAAAGTTCAATGAGGATTTGGTTTATCCCACATGTACCCATCATGGGCGGATGCTTTTCTATGTTCTATAGACTTGTATGTAACTATTGAGACTTGGGATATTATCCATAATGTGAATATTCCACCAAAAAGTTTGATTTTAGTAAAACTACTTGTTACAAATAACATCTTGTTGTTGCATCGAAACATATAAATGTTGACTAATCTGGCTAACGTTGAACTTGGTAAAATGAAATGGTTGAATAATTGAAAAATTAGATTATTCAGGAATATACATTGAATGCTGAGATTACGCATTGAATCTTTGGAGACATTTTCTTATAGAGATATATGTCCTAACTTATGAATAAGTAACCTCTTTTCCTCCTATCTATGCTAAATCTCTTAAGCACTAAGTCTATACATCTAGACTAGGACAAGCCTAGCATCCTCTTAGATCTATCACTATAGATCTTTATTTTAAGTATATAGAATGCTTCTCCCAAGTCTTTCATGAAAAACTTACTTGATAGCCATACTTTGACCGATTGCAACGTTGGTATATTATTTTCGATGAGGAGTATGTCATCTACATACAGTACCAAATAAACTATGGCACTCCAACTAGTCTTCTTGTACACACAAGATTCATCCATATTTTTGATGAAGCCAAACTCTTTGACTATGACATCAAAATAGATGTTCCAACTCCTTTTAGTGCATCAACCAAAGTCTATACTTTATTGGTGTACATGGAGTCCATCTCAGATTCATGGCTTCCAGCCATTTTGTCTAACTCATGATAGCTTCCATGTAGGTCAGAGGTTCATCATTTTCAATGATTTGGGCTTCATTATTCTCAATAACAAAATCTATACCTTAAAGGTGCATTTCGTACTCTTTCGACCATCGAAGAGTTGTGTGCTCTGGTTGCTCCTGACTTATGTGTTCATTTGATTGAGAAATTTTTATTTTTATATCCTAAACTTCACTAGGTTTAATTTTTCTCCTACTGCCTCTTACTAAGATAAACTCTTTTTCATAAAAGTGGCATGCCTACTAACAAATACTTTTTATTTAGTAGGGTGGTAGAAAAGATATTCTATACCATCTCTAGGATATCCTATAAATAGATATTTATCCACTCTAGCATCTAGCTTATGTTCGAAATTTTTTTTGACATATGCTGGATAACCCCATACCCTAAGATACTTAAGATTAAGTTTTTTATCTCTCCATGTCATATATAGAGTTCTAGACATAGATTTTGAAGGCACTCTATTTAAGATATAAATTACAATCTCCAGGGCATAACCCCAAAAGAAAATAGGTAATTCTATAAATCACATCAGTGATCGCTCCATATCTAATAAAGTGTGATTCCTTCTTTGAGCTACACTATTTAATTATAGTATATAAGGAGGGATCCATTCAGAGAGAATCTTCTTTACTTTAAGATGGTCTAAAAATTCACTAAACAAGTATTCTTCTCCTCGATCTGATCAAAAAAATTTTATACCTTGAAGGGAGTAGTGAGAAATTTGTTAGGATTGGTGGTGTTTCCAAGCCTTAGAAGGTCACGGAAGGAACCAGGATGTTGGCTCTAGGGAGTCTAGGACAAGTGTGATCCTAGAGCTAGGATAGGACTTATCTTAGGGTGGAGAAGGCATGTAGCCCTGTACGGACTTGAGGTTTAGGTGTAAAGACCTTGAGGAGCTTAGTAGGTGCTCCAGAGATTTGGAACACAAGATGAAGCAAGGGACCAAATTCAGGAGATGCATCAACCAAGACAAGGGGTTGACACACCGGCGAGCTAGCTTAGATATGCAGTCGAGCTGGCTCAGGCTGAAATCGAGCTAGCTCGGGGCAAATTCGAGTAGGCTCTCTTAGGCAGATAAAAGATAGTATTTGGGTGAGATCCAGTTGAGCCAACTTAGCTTCTGACAGAGCCAGCTCGGTGATGGCGTATAGAATAGGATGGATTTTCTGTTTGATCTTGGATTGGATTTAATCCAAGAGATCTTAAGGCCTGGTTTATAAGATCTTAAAGGGGCTAACTCATTATGGATCGAATTTAGATCCAGGGAATGAGAGCATGGGAGATATAGGTGTACATGGATTTGGTGAGTGCTTTCATGTACTAGATTAGCCTAGGAGAGTTTTTTAGCTGGAGTTTGGGTTTATTAGGATTTATGTGATATAGCAAAAATACTAGGACATATAAACCTAAGTATTGTAACATTTACAAGGATGGAATTAATATAGAGTTTTTCTTTCTAAGTCTCTTCTCTCTTCTCTCTAGTTTCAATGCCAAAACCCTAGGCTCCATCTCGTTCTATCTTCTTTCTTAGATCATCTTCATGTTTCTGAATTAACACTCAAGTTCACGTAAGAGATTGGATCTACGACTGTAGCTCTGAGAAGCCATAGGCATAATAACACTTGGTATCAAAGTGATATCAGATTTCAATAATTGGTATCAAAGCCCGATTGAGCATGAAAGAAAAAGAAGATCAGATTTCAGCAAAGATCAGCAATGAGGTTTAGATCTAAGATTTTCTCTAGGCTTCATAAGAAAGGAATAGATCTAAGGTGTTGTTGTCCACCATCCCTAGTCAAGATAATTTTTAGATCTACCTGTTTCCTATTTTTGATTCGATTTGATCATGGAGAATAGCGGGTTGAGGGTAGAATTTGAGAAGTTTTGGTGGAAAGAAAAATTTCATGATGTGGAAGGTTAGGATGGAGGATCTACTAATTTAGATGGGGTTGGATTCGACCTTGGAGGATAGGCTAGAGGAGATGACAGACAAGGTATGGATGTTCTTAGAGAAAAAGGTATGTACCATTATTAGGACTTATCTGGCGGATGAGGTTTTGTACCATGTTGGAGGAGAGGACATCTAAGGATTTATGGTTGAAGTTATACTAGTTGTACATAGGAAAGAACATGTGCACCAAGTTAATAGTGAAGAAGCAATTATACAGCCTTCGAATGTAGGAGAGCAAGAATATTGCAGGGCATATTTAGCGGTTTGACTGGATGAGCATGAACTTGCTCAATATTAGGGTGGATCTTGAAGAGAAGAACAAGAGTTTATTGCTATTGTATTTGCTACCTAGGAGCTTCAATCCATTGGGGACGATGTTGCTATATAGTAAGGAGACAGTGGTGTATGAGGAGATCATATTAGTGCTAAGGTCCAATGAGTAGCGGAAAGGGATGATGAAGAGTGAGGTCTTCCAGGAGAGTCTCATGGTTTCAGAGAGGCCAAGAAAAGGGAAGAAGAAGGGCAAGCAAAAGGGTAGCAAGGGGTCCAAGAAATGCTTCAAATGTGATAAAGCAGGGCACTTTAAGCTGGAGTGTTTGCTTTGGAAGAAATGCAATTGAGAAGAAAAGAGGGACAAGGATTTCATCATTTCAATTGCTAAAAGTGAAGAGTTGAATGAGCTCTTATTAGTTTTGGAGGAGTCCATAGGGTGTGGTGTATCTAAGATGGTTTTGTAGAGGTCTGCAAAATATGAAGGGTTCGAAGGGGTAGCGATGGTGTTTGAGGTGCAGCGGTAGGCTCAGTAGTACATTGTTGGTTGGTTGACCTCGGATGACTCGAGTACAAAGTCAGCTTCTACAGTATCAGGAGGACTTTGATTTTAGGTGGAGCACCAGGTAAAGATGGCTACATCGATGAAGGAATATATGACACGAGTTCAGAGCAGAGAGGTGCAGAGAGAGGAGCGATATCCCAACACCAATACCTGAGATACATAGTTCCCAGTGGAGTAGCATGTGCAGGAAGATAGATATAGTTCTAAGGAGACCATGTCACGGTATGCAACAAGTGTTGGTATAGGATTGCTGTAGATTCTCCAAGAAAGTCCATGATAAGTGATGCAGCTACCAAGTAGAAAGATGCCTACAACTCCAAGGGTGGTGCGTAGGTGTAAGCTAAGGTCTTCAGTGGTGGAGGCGATCATTCCAAAGGCCTCAAAGGGAGCTCAATATCTAAAGAGAGATAGTGGTGGCAAGATGTCCACAAATAGCTATTAGGGCATGTATTGACAACGATAGACAGATTGGATCGGATACATAGTTGAGCTGGCTTGAGCTAAGACTGAGCAAGCTCAGGATGGATTCGAGTAGGCTCTCTTAGGCAGATAGAAGATAGTATTTGGATGAGATGCAATTAAGCCAGTTTGACTGCTGATAGAGCTGGCTTGGCAATGGCATTCAGAATAGGATGGGTTTTTTGTTTGGTCTTGGATTGGGTATTGTTGATGCAGAATCTAATTGACGCTGGGATGAGCTGGAGTGGAGGATGAGATCACTGTCGGTGACCTACAAAATAAAGTTTCATCTGGAATTGATGGTGGTAGCTCTGGCAGGACCCTCCAACAATCAAGTCAGCTCTTCTGACCAACAGAAATGGAGTGCTCAGGTAAGAGTTCGGTAGAGTTTTAGAAAGGAGAAGAGAGCTTAGAGAAAATGTATCTAGAGGGTCCCTTTTTATAGACGGAGATTGATTGATGGTGACAGCTGTAGTCATCTGGCAGTGGGCCGCTCGAGGCCTGATGGAGTTCGGTACGAAGAGGAAGATGTCGTCAGACTGATAATGACAGCCATACCATCCAGTAGCGGGCCGCTCGAGGCTTGGTGAAGTCTATCATGGAGGGGTGCGCCGCCTATAGTATTGCCTGTAGCAGACTGATGACAACCATTTATCGAGATTTAATGACTGTAGTTTAGAGAAAGCAGGCATTGATCGGTGAAGAACTCCGACATATATCAATTCTAGAGGAGTTCGGACTCCCAAAGGAAATACAACTAGAGGAGATCATCCGAAAGGAATGCTAGCTGAAGAAGAGATCCAAAAGGAGTTCGACTCCTGGATGAGTTCGATCGAAGAAGAAGTCTGGAAGGAGTTTGGCTCTTATAGAAATTCGATTGAAGGAGAGATCTGGAAGGAGTTTAGCTCCTAAAGAAGTTCGACCGAAGGAGAAGTCTGGAAGGAGTTCGGCTCCTACAAGAGTCTAACTGAAGGTGAGATTCGGAAGGAGTTGGCTCCTGTAGAAATTTGATTGAAGGAGAATTTTGGAAAAAGTTCGGCTCCTAAAGAAATCTGACTAGAGGAGAAGTTCGAAAGGAGTTCGGCTCCTATAGAAGTTCGACTGAAGGAGAGATTTGGAAGGAGTTTGGCTCTTGTAGAAATCCGATTAAAGGAGAAGTCCAGAAGGAGTTTGGCTCCTATAGAAATTTGACTGAAGGAGAATCTGGAAGGAGTTCGGCTCCTAGAGGAGTCTGACTACAGAAGCAATCCAAAAGGAGTTTGGCTTCGGAAGGAATTCGACTGAAGGAGAAGTTCGAAAGGAGCTCGGCTCCTATAGAAGTCTGATCGAAGGAGATGTCTGGGAGGAGTCTGGCATATGTAGAGCTCGGTAGGAATTTGGTCGTTGGGAGAGTTCGATTAGGGCTCGACCGCTAAGAAGTTCGATCGGCTGAAGGGATTCGATTGGGGCTCAACCACTGGGAAGTTCGGTCGGCTGAAGGAGTTGGACTAAGGTTTGGCTGCAGAAACTCTTCTTTGATTATCGGTTGCATTGAGCAAAGCATCAGGCTGGACTTCAGTGGAAGTGGGGTTTATCCCCAATAATAGTCCCTCCCACTCTCGAGTTCAAAATTCGAAGGAAGGACAAAAAGGCGACTACCGAAGTCCTTTTCCAAACTCTGCACCCATTGAAGTTGAAGCTCGAGGGAGATCTTATCTTTAGCAGAGATTGAAGTCGAAGTCAAGGCTTGGGGGAGATCTCATCTCCAGTCGAGGTTGAAGTTAAAGTTTGAGGCTCGAGGGAGATCTCATCGCCAGCCGAGGTTTAAGGAGATCTTATCTCCTGTTGATGCAAATGTTGAAGCTCGGGGGAGATCCTATCTCCAGTCGAGGTTAAAAGAGATCTCATCTCTGGTTGACATAGACGTTGAAGCTCTGGAGAGATCCTATCCCCAGCCGAGGTTAAAGAAGATCTTATCTCCTGTTGACGTAGAAGCTCGGGAGAGATCTTATCCCTAGCCGAGGTTAAAGGAGATCTTATCTCCCATTAACGTAGACTTTGAAGCTCGAGAGAGATCTTATCTCTAGCCAAGGTTGGAGGAGATTTTATCTCTTGTTGACATAGACTTTGAAGCTTGGGAGAGATCTTATCTCTAGCTGAAGTTGAAGAAGATCTTATCTTCTATTGACGTAGAAGCTCGAAAGAGATCTTATCTCTAGTTGAGGTGAAGGGATCTTATCTCCTATTGATGTAGACTTTGAAGCTGGAGAGATCTAATCTCTAGTCGAGTTGAAAGAGATTTTATCTCCTATTGAACATTAACTTTGAAGCTCGAAGAGATCTTATCTCTAGCTGAGGTTGAAGGAGAATTTTATCTCCTGTTGACGTAAAATCTCGGAGAGATATCTATCTCTAGCCAAGGTTGAAGGAGATCTTATCTCCGTTGATTAGAAGCTCAGGAAGATCCTATCTTCTAGCCAAGGTTGAAGGAGATCTTAATCTCTATTGATGTAGATGTTTTGATGTAGCTTTGAGAGAGATCTTATCTCTATCGAGGTTGAAGAAAAATCTTATCTCTTATTGACGTAGACTTTGAAGCTCGAAGAGATTGAAGATATCTTATCTCCTATAGACGTAGAAGCTTGGAGAGATCTTATCTCTAGTCGAGGTTGAAGGAGATTTTATCTCCTGTTGACATAGACTTCGAAGCTTGGAAGAGATCTTATCTCTAGCCGAGATTGAAGGAAATCTTTATCTCCTGTTGACGTAGAAGCTTGGGAGAGATCTTATCTCTAGCTTATCTGACGTAGCTGAGAGATCTTTATCTCTAGCCAAGGTTGAAGGAGATCTTATCATCTATTGATATAGACTTTGAATCTTGAGAGGGATCTTATCTCTAGCCAAGGTTGAAGGAGATCTTATCTCCCGTTGACGAGTAGAAGCTCGGGAGAGATCTTATCTCTAGCCGAGCTTAAAAAGATTTATCTCCTGTTGACATAGACTTCGAAACTCGGGAGAGATATTATCTTTAGTCGAGGTTGAAGGAGATCTTATCTCCTATTGACATAGACTTTGAAGCTAGGAAGAGATCTTATCTCTAGTCTGAAAGGAGATCTTATCTCCTGTTGACGTAAAAGCTCGGAAGAGACTTATCTCTAGTCGAGGTTGAAGGAGAATCTTATCTCCTATTGACGTTATACTTTGAAGCTCGGAAGAGATCTTATCTCTAGCCGAAGTTGAAGGAGATCTTATCTTCTATTGATGTAGAATCTTGGGAGAGATCTTATCTCTAGCCGAGATTGAAGGAGATCTTATCTCTTGTTAACATAGATTTTGAAGCTCGGGAGAGATCTTATCTTCCTGTTGACGTAGACTTTGAAGCTCGAGAGAGATCTTATTTCTAGCTAAGATTGAAAGAGATTTTTATCTCTTGTTGATGTAGACTTTGAAGCTCAGGAGAGATCTTATCTCTAGTCGAGGTTGAAGGAGATCTTATCTCCTATTGACGTAGAAGCTCGAAAGAGATCTTATCTCTAGTCGAGGTTGAAGGAGATCTTATCTCCTATTGACGTAGACTTTGAAGCTTAGGAGAGATCTTATCTCTAGCCGAGGTTGAAGGAGATCTTATCTTCTGTTGACATAGACTTTGAAGTTTGGGAGAAATCTTATCTCTAGCCGAGGTTGAAGGAGATCTTATCTCCTATTGCCGTAGAAGCTCAAAAGAGATCTTATCTCTAGTCGAGATTGAAGAAGATTTTATCTCCTATTGACATAGACTTTGAAGCTCGAGAGAGATCTTATCTCTAACAGAGGTTGAAGAAAATCTTATCTCTTATTGATGTAGAAGCTTGGGAGAGATCTTATTTCTAGCCGAGGTTGAAGGAGATCTTATTCCTATTGACGTAGACTTTTAAGTTCGAGAGAGATCCTATCTCTAGCCGAGGTTCAAGGAGATCTTATCTCTTGTTGACGTAGACTTTGAAGCTTGGGAGAGATCTTATCTCTAGTCGAGGTTGAAGGAGATCTTATCTCCTGTTGACGTAGAAGCTTGAGAAGATCTTATCTCTAGCCAAGGTTGAAGGAGATCTTATCTCTTGTTGATGTAGACTTTGAAGCTCGAGAGAATCTTATTTCTAGCTGAGGTTGAAGGAGATCTTATCTCCTATTGACGTAGACTTTGAAGCTTGGGAGAAATCTTATCTCTAGCTGAGGTTGAAGGAGATCTTATCTTCTATTAACGTAGAAGCTCAGGAGAGATTTTATCTCTAGCCGAGGTTGAACGAGATCTTATCCCCTGTTGATGTAGACTTCGAAGCTCGGAAGAGATTTTATCTCTCTAGTTGAGGTTGAAGGATTTCGACTTGCTCATGTTAGGATGAGGTTCTCCTCCTATTCCTAACACGACCACTATTGACTGCTTCTTTCCTGTCATCATATAGTTTTTGCACCAAGAAGCAATAATATTGAAATCGAGGATTTATTAAATAAAAATTACTGGCAGCACATCCTCAGATTCTCTCTGTTTTAGGATCGTGGGAGCGTTGTTCCTCCAAATTTCTTCAGACGATAAGTTCCAAGCCGGACAACCTTCTCTATTTCATGCTAGCCTTCTCAATTTGGAGCAAGCTTCTCTTAGCTTTGAGGCTGGGAGATGATGGCTCGTCGAAGTATCAAGCCCCTCCTAGAGGTAGCATTGATGATGCCGGGAGGTGGCCGACCTTCTTGTTGTTCCTCTATCATTGGTGGTTCTAGATACGGCAGTGCGCTTGGCCGATCTTCTCTTGCTTCAGGCTAGCGTCTAAGGAACAGACCCAGCCGGTCCCTCCTGATCAGCTCCTCGATTTCATCTTGGAGCAGAATTAATTCTTCAATATCGTGGCCGTGGTTACGATGGTAGAGGCAGTATTTGCTTCGATTACACTTATTTGGGGGAGATCATAATTCTTCTAGTCTTGGTAGCTAATTCTTAATTTTCATCAGAACTCGAGTTTTAGGAGCGTTAATGAGGGCGTAGTTGTGGAACCTTCCAGGAGGAGAACTTCTTCGTGCCCTTCTATCGAAGCTTCCTTGATGATGAGCTCGAGAAGGAGTTCGGGCTCGCTTGCACTTGGGGAGAATTCATGAGTGCGGCCGAACTTCACTTGGCCCTTCATCGATGGTAGGTTTATTAGACTCGTCCACCCGCCGCTCTCCTGCGACTTCTTCATTCTTCAACTTGAAGGCTTCTTCCACACGGACATATTCCTCGGCCCGAGCTAGTAGATCGGTAAAGTCCCTAGGATACTTCTTCTTCAGGGAGAATAGCAAATTGTTCTTCTGAAGGCCGTCCTTGCATGCAGCCATTGCAACAGACTTGTCCAGGTCTCGGACCTCCAATACTGCAGCATTAAACTAGGTGACATAAGTGCAGATGGATTCCTCCTCCTTCTGCTTGACATTCATCAAGGAATCCAAACCTCGATGCGGATGTCGGCTGTTGACGAAGTGAACTGATGACTCATTTGGTCAAAAGAGAAGATCGTGCCTGACTCCAACGTCAAGTACTAGTTTCTTGCTACTCCCTTTAAGGTAGATGGAAAAGCTCAGCATAATATGGCATTTGGTGCGCCATAGAGTAGCATCATAATCCGGAAGGCCTTCAGATGATCAACCAGATCGGAGGTTCCAACGTAGCTTTCAAATTGAGGGAGCTTGAAGTTTGGCGGAATGGGCTCTTGTATAATTTGGAGAGAGAAAGGAAAATTGATGCAGACATCGTCACAGCGAGTCGGGGTGATATGATGGAGTTTCTCAATCCGTCGGTCCATCTTTCGTAGTTTGTGATCAAGGACGTCGTCTCGATCATAGATCTTGGATGGCTTCCGACTAAAGATGGGGAGGGTCTCCTCCAGAGAAGAATCATGATCCAAACATGGATCCTCTGCTCTCTGTTTCTCCTTTCCAGGGGCGACGGGTATGCTAGCCTAAGTGCACTTCCTTGGGATTGGTTCTCGACATCTTGATGGCGGGTTTCCTAGTGGAGTCGCCGTCGAAGGCTATCGCATGACCTGCACCATCTCGGTAAGTCTCTGAACCTACTGCATCAGTAGGTTAAACTGCTCTAGATCTAACATGGTCGTCGGTGGAGATGGAGGTTGAAGTGCCAGTGATGGAGTAGGAATGGATGGATCCAGCTCAGATTTGATGATAGAAATGGTAGATCTCTAAGTAGTCGCCTTCTTTTGAGGCATTTCTTGGGATTGAGGAAGAGGGTGGAGATGAACCTTGGAGAAAAAGATCGATAGGGTCGACTGAGCACTCCTTTAAGAACAAGAGTACCTCAAAGGCAGAGGTCCTCCCTCAAGCACCAATTCTATTGGTACAGAATCTGGTTGATGCCGAGATGAGCTAGAGTGGAGGAGGATGAGGTCGCCACCAATGACTTGCAAAATAAAGTCCCGTCCGGAGTCGGTGGTGGTGGCTCTAGTAGGACCTTCCAACGATCAAGTCAGCTCTTCTGGCCAATAAAAATGGAGTGCTTAGGCAAGAGTTCAACAAAGTTTTAGGAAGAAGAAGAGAGCTTAGAGAAAATATATCTAGCGGATCCCATTTTATAGATAGAGCTTGATTGATGGTGACAACTACAGCCATCTGGCAGCAGACCGCTCGAGGCTTGGTGGAGTTCGATACGGAGAGGAAGGTATCGTCAGGCTAATAGTAATAGCTATACCGTTCAGTAGCGAGCCACTCGAGGTCTAGTGGAGTCTATTACGATGGGGGGTGCCGCCTATAGCATCGTCTGTAGCAGACTGATGGAGATCATTCGTCGAGATTTAATGGCCATAGTTCGGAGGAAGCAGGCATTGATTGGTGAAGAACTCTGACATATATCAATTTAAGAGGACTTCAAACTCCCAAAGGAAATACGGTTAGAGGGGATCATCCAGGAGGAATGCTAGCTAAAGGAGAGATCCGAAAGGTGTTCAGCTCTTGGATGAGTTTGGCTGAAGGAGAAGTCCGAAAGGAGTTCGGCTCCCATAAAAATTCGACTGAAGGAGAGATCTGAAAGGAGTTTGGCTCTTGGAGGAGTTCGGTTGAAGGAGAAGTCTGGAAGGAGTTCAGCTCCTGTAGGAGTCCGACTGAAGGAGAGATTTGGAAGGAGTTTGGCTCCAGTAGAAATCTGACTAAAGAAGAATTTTAAAAGAAGTTTGACTCTTGGAGGAATCCGACTGGAGGAGAAGTCCGGAAGGAGTTTGGCTCCTATAGGAGTCCGACTGAAGAAGAGATTCGAAAGAAGTTTGGCTCCTATAAAAATCTAATTGAAGGAAAAGTCCAGAAGGAGTTCGGCTCTTGGAGGAATCCGACTGACGGAGAAGTTCGGCTCTTGTAGGAGTTCGGCTCCTGAAGAAGTTCGAAAGAAGTTCGGCTCCTAAAGAAATCCGACTAAAGGAGAATTTTGGAAGGAGCTTGGCTCCTAGAGAAGTCTGACTGTAGGAGCAATTTAGAAGGAGTTCGGCTTCTGGAGGAATTTGACTGAAGAAGTCTGGAAGGAGCTCGACTCCTATAGAAGTCCGACTGAAGGAGATGTCTGGGAGGAGTCCAGCTCCTAGAGAGTTCGATAGGAATTCAGTCGTTGGGGGGGTTCGACTGGGGCTCAGCCATTGAGAAGTTTGGCTGGCTAAATGGGTTCGGTTGGGGCTCGACCGCTGGGGAGTTCGACCGGCTGAAGGAGTTCGGCTAAGGTTTGGCCGCTGAAGCTCTTCCATGATTACCGATTGCATTGAGCTAAGCATCAGGCTGGACTTTGGTGGGAGCGGGGTTTATCCCCAATAGGTATAATCCAAGGAGTCTTAAAGCCTAGTTTATAAGGTCTTAAGGAGGCTAACTCATGTGTGGGTTGGATTTAAATCCAGAGGATGAGAGCATGAGAGACATGGATGTACATGGGCTTGGTGAGTGCTTTCATGTACTAGGTTAGCCTAGGAGAGTTTTTTAGCTAGAGCATGAGTTTATTAAGATTCATGTGGTATAGCGAAAACCCTAGGATATAAACCTAGGTATTGTAACTTTACAAGTATGGAATCAATACAGCTTTTCTTTCTAATTTCTTCTCTCTTCTCTCAAGTTCCAATGCCAAAACCCTAGGTTCCATCCCTTTCTATCTTCTTTCTTAGATCTTCTTCATGTTTTTGGATTAACATCTAGGTTCACACAAGAGATCGGATCTACGACTATGGCTCCGAGCAGCTATAGGCATAACACTTGGCATCAAAGAGATCAGATTTTAACAAAATTGGTACTTGGATATCAAACTGGTACCATCTACTTTTTTGATCAGTTAGCCATTAATTTATGGATTACATTGTTAGTAGTCGGCATCAAAGATGAGGCTCAGAGATCCTCATCAACATCAAGCAGAAGGAAGGGGAGTCTATCCAAACCTATATCAGTTGCTTCAATACTATTGCACTAGAGGTCCAAAACTTGGATCAATTGTTAGAAGGAAAAATCCCAATTTTTCAGATCTTGATTGGATCAAGAGAGATATTTTAAAATTTTTTCTTTTGATTCCAATTCAGATCTGAGATATTTCAGATATGATTTTATAGATCTAATAAAATAAAATAAAAATAAATTAAATCTAATTTAATTTTGTATCTTTTGTTGGATAATCAGATTACCCTATGATGATCCTGCTGATTGCCTGAGGTTCTAGATCTAGCCACGCAAGTGCCTGATCTCTATCGGTATCCACTCAAGCTGAATCTGGAAATCTTCTCCTTCTTTATCACCTCTCCAAATATCAGATCTGGATCTGATTTGGAGGATCTTCAAAACTTCTTTTGAAGATCTAGAATCGTCTCTTACAGCAGTGCTACCTTCTTTTTCTTCTGCTGTCTTTTTTTTTTCTCGTCACCTTTCTCTTGCTTAGATCGCACCAAACTTGAGTCCAAATCCCCTTAGGCATGGACACGAGAGAGGGGTCCTAAAGATGGCACGGAGTAGGGAGAGGGGCAGCCTTGTGGTGTGGGCTATATGGGAGATCTCTTCTAAAGCTTGGTGTAGATGGGGTTTTTATAGACCCTGCTGCGCCATTTAGTGCCACATCATCCCGACCAATCACGTCGCTTCGTGCAATCAGATCTAAATTTGATTGGTGGGATGACATCACCTGATCCAATTAGATGAGAGCCCCTCTCCAACACCCTTAGGTGGCGCCAAGATTGGTCAAAGCTGAGTCTTAAGAGCCTACCTAAGTTGATTCCAAGAAGCAATCTGGAGTCCCATCTATATGGGACTCCAGGCATCCCTATCCTGAGGCGCATGCCTCCCTAGGTGTGGGCTCCCTCCTTTTCATTTTTCAGTAAGGGGACAATCCCCTATCTGCTCTCCTATGGATGCATGACACATGGGCAGATGTCTAAGTATCAAAGGTCAATGTTTGACCAAAGTTAAAAGATAAGAATTGACAGGTGACAGAAAATGGTAGGTGTTGTCTCTAATTTATCTCATAAATTAAGACAACCCTTTTCTAACCTAGACAAACTCCAGTCAGACCAAGTAAAGGTACCTGAGTGAGCACAAATACATTTGACTCAATCGAGATGATTTTAATGATTGTAGAAGGAGAGAACGTTAGGCTCAATCATGTGCTAGCACAATTTTCTTCAACCTAATTAGAATTCAAATCAATTGAACTGGGTTAGTCCAATTGATGATATCCAGATCTAAACCCTTATTTGTGTGACCCATTTAGGTTCAGTTCTGTATGGTAATAGGATATGTCGTGATCTCTATCATCGACATCATCGAAATATCTTTCGATGGATCAGAACTTTTTTGATTCAAACAACTAGAATGATTGATCATCTAAATCATTCTAATTGCTCCCAAAATCAACCCATGACACCTAGCAGTATATGGTGTCAATCCATCAAAACTGAAAATGAACCTCTCGGTGCAGCTACTTGTGTGATTAAGTTCTTCTATCTTGAGCCCCGATCAGATTAGGGTTAAGGTGAACTCGTCAAATCTAATTTTTTGTCATATGATTTAATCATTTGATTCAAGTCCGATGTGAAAATCTTAATAGAAATACTTTCTATTATTTTACTCTACCATGGCCATGGGCTTATGGACTTGATTCTCACGATCATTATAGGGATGCTCCTCATCTACTGAGGTAGATAGATTCCATCTTGGTGCAATCCAATTCCTACAATGAACATGCTATAGCCAACATACACCTCAGGATTTCGAATGGCTAGGAGATCGAGTCATGGTGTAGTCAAACTGTAACACCCTCGGGATGAACTACCGATGCACCTCAGGTCAAAGAACCAGACACACCACTGCAGCTTTGAGCTAGTCATTGATGAGAAGGTAGACTTCCTTATGACTATTCGAGGTGGTCATGCGCAGTTCCCTCATTCTCTAATGAGTATCTGTACTCTCGCTTTGGTGTCTCTACACCATAGACTCAAGACTCATCTACTATAAAGAAGCGATTGTACACCAACCTTCCAGATCAATCACCATCCTCATGATGATCCTATGGTCAAGAGCATTTTATGAGTTAATAATAAAAATTCATATCTTAAATTTTCAACTCTTGAAAATATGAATTATCATTATCATTAACTCAAGGGATGTATCACAGACACTAAATACACATTTGTGATAGAAAATAATCTATTTTATTATTTATAGTCAAAATTATAATTTTGCCCCTAGAAGTGTATTACAAGTGTCAGCCAATTCTGGCTTCTAGGGTACACAAATATCTAACAAACTCCCAACTTGAACCTTAAAGCTAATTGGCTACAAATCTAAGTTCCATCTTTCTCAAGATGGACTTTGAATCTTCTACTGGCCCAATGGTTTTATGAGTGGGTCTGCCGTATTGTCTGCAGAGTCGACTCTCTTTGACCTCGACATGTAATCCTTTCTTGAGGTAATCGCGGATGAAGGTGGTATCGCTGCTCGATGTGCTTGGAATTTTTGATGAGACCTTGGCTCCTTTAGCAAGGGCTATGGCGCCATTGTTGTCACAGTATAGAGGGAATGGCATCTAATGGCTGATCTCTATAGCTCTGTGGCAAACTTCTTATACCAGAATGCCTCCTTCGCAGCTTCTGACATAACGATGTATTCTACTTCCATGGTGGAATCTGCTATCACTGTCTGCTTGAAACTCTTCCAACTGACAGCACCACCATTACACACAAACAGACTCTCAGATGTCGACTTTCGATCATCTATATCAGACATAAAATCCAAGTCTGTATACCTCTAGACTTGGAGTTCTCCATTACCAAAAATCAACAACATATCCTTAGTTCTTCTTAAGTACTTAAGGATACATTTCACAGAAGTCTAGTGTTCTTCATCTGGATTCGACTGATATCTGCTCGTGACACTCACAGCATGGGCTATATCAGGTCGTGTACATAACATGGCATACATGAGGCTCCCTATTGCTGAAGCATAAGGAATCTTGCTCATGCATTCTATTTCCTCAGGTGTGCTAGGGCACATCTTCTTGGAAAGATGAATGCCATGTCTGAAGGGTACCAAACCCCTCTTAGAGTTTTCCATGCTAAACCTCTTTAGCACTTCTTCTATGTACATCTTCTGTGAAAGTCCTAGCATCCTATTTGGTCTATCTCTATAGACCTTAATTCCTAGAATAAAGGATGCTTCTCCTAGGTCTTTCATGGAGAATTCTTTGGATAACCATATTTTAACTATGGTCAACATGGGAATATCATTCCCAATAAGGAGGATATCATCCACGTATAATACGAGAAAGACAACAGCGCTCCCACTGATCCTTTTTGAAGATACATGTTTCCTCATCATTCTTGAATGAAACCAAATAATTTTATCACATCATTAAAATGAGTATTCCAGCTCCGAGATGCTTGCTTAAGTCCATATATGGACCTTTGCAGCTTGCATACCTTATGATCAGCATCACTGGATGTGAAACCTAGCGACTGTTCCATATAGATATCTTCCTCAAGATATCCATTTAAGAATGCCATTTTCACGTCCATTTGCCATATTTCATAATCGAAATAGGCTGCAATAGCAAGCAATGTGCGGATGGATTTTAGCATAGCTACTGATGAAAAGGTATCCTGATAGTCAATGCCTTCGCATTGACTATAACCTTTTGCCACTAATCTAGCTTTGAATGTCTCCACATTTTCATCTGCACCAATCTTTCTCTTGTAGATCCATTTACACCCAATAGGTACTATACCTTCTGGTGGATCTACCAAGGTCCAGACTTGGTTTGAGTGCATCGAGTCAATTTCTGACTTCATTGCCTCTAACCATTTCTCAGGAGTCGATATCCGATATCGCTCATTATAGGTTTTGGGATCATCACCATGAACCCCATTACCTATGAGGAACATTTTCTCTACTTTCTCTGAAATAGTACCTAAGTACCTCTCAGGGAGATGGAAAACCCTTTTCGATCTATGAGGTGGAGGAGGTAGTGATTGTATTGGCTCAACCTGATTTGGTTCCATTTGGTCCTTAGCTCGTTGCTCTTGTGAGACTTTCTCCTCGAGCTTGATCTGCTTTCCAATGCCGCTATCTTGAATAAACTATTTTTCAAGAAAGATGGCATGTCGACTCACAATCACATTGTGATCTTCTGAAATGTAGAAATAATATCCTAATGACTCTTTAGGATATCCTATAAATCGAGCTCTAAAGGATCTAAAGTCTAACTTGTCCGCTTGTTGTCTTTTGACATGAGCTGAACAATCCCAAATTCTGAGATGACTCAGACTTGGTTTCCTATCATGCCATATTTCATACGGTGTGGTAGGAACAGTTTTAGAAGAAATCCTATTCAGTAAGTATATTGCAGTTAACAGACTAGTATCCCCAAAGAAAATCAGGATGGTCTATGAAGCTCATCATGGATCAGACCATATCTAATAGGATTTGATTCCTCCATTCTAAAACTCCATTGAGTTGAGATGTTTCAGGTGGAGTCCATTGAGAGACTGCCATTTTTCTTGACATAGTCTAGGAATTTTTGACTAAGATATTCACCTTCTCAATCTGATCGAAGAACCTTAATGAATTTTTCAATTTGCTTTTCTACTTCATGTCTGAATTTCTTAAACTTTTTAAAAGCATCAGACTTGTGTCTTATAAGATACACATACTCATACCGAGATAAATCATCGATAAATATTATGAAGTAGACAAAGTTGCCTCTAGCCGGCACATCAAATTGGCCGCACACATCAGTATGTACTAGGACAAGAAGATCCATGGCCCTTTTCTCATGTCCTATAAAAGGGAGCTTAGTCATTTTGCCATGAAGATAAGATTCACAAATTGGATATGACTCGAAAGTCAATGGACTCAATAGCCCAATTTTTTTCAATTTGTTAACCCTATCTTCTGCTATATGATCTGGTCCTAGGTGCCATAGATACCTATCATTTGGACTATTCCTAGGTCATTTTGATTTTATGGCTTTCACATTTTGCTCAATATTAAAAATAGATACATCAATATATAACTGATAAAGATCGTTAATAAGAAAATCACTTGCAATTTTATTTCTTTCATAAAGAATGTTACAATGGTCCTTAAGAAAACTAATTACATAACCTTCTTATGTTAAACATGAAACAGAAATCAAATTCCTGCTTGCTGCAGGCACAAAATAACAATCCTTTAATACTAAGTCTAAACCAAATGGTAGTCGAAGAGGGTATGTTTCCCACGGCCACAGCAGCAACTCTTGCTCCATTTTAACGATGCGTAGGATCATCTCACCATCCCTCAGTCCTCTTACTATCCTCAAGATCCTGCATGGAAGGTGCACAAATGAGCACTAGAACCAGAGTCAAGCACCCAACTAGGATGCAGAAGAAGAATCGTAAGGTTAGACTCAATAACGAGCATACCTCCCAGAAGGACCTGCCTCCTTTTTATTCTTCAGGATAGGTCCAAGGTAAGTAGGGCAGCTCCGCTGCTTCAGTGGCCATCAGTGTTGCAATGAAAATACTTTGCTTTGTCAGCAGCCTTCTTCTTCAGCTCTGTCTTTTTCTTCTTTCTTTCCTTCCATCCTTCTTGCCTTTTCACAGACTTTCTTCTTCTTTTTTAAAAATACTTTCTCTTAGGAAGAAGTTCGTTCCATAGCAAGCACTGAGCCTTTACAACCTTTCATAGAAAGCTCAGTACAGTAAACAACATGTTCATAAGCTTCGGCCAAGGAAATTTTGAAAATTTATGCATATGATAGTTCATGATGAACTGCCCATATGCATCAGTCAAGGATTGCAGAAATTATATCATTCTACAGATCTAGGTCCAACTTTCACATTTGAGCTTCTCAAGCTTCTTTCAAATTCCTTGATCATCATCAGATAATGATCTTGGACTGACTGTCCATCATGCATTTTAGCCTTGAACAGTCGTTTAGTGACTTGATACTTGACTGCGCGACTCTGTTCACCAAACATCTCTTGTAGGTGAGCCAACATTTGGCGAATAGTCCTGATATCTTCATGTTGGCGCTGAAGCTCATCAGACATTGAGACTAACATATAGTATCTGATCTTGTTATCTTCGTCCATCCATTTGTCAAGAGACGCTCTCTGTTCAGTGGATGGACGAGCTGATAAGGTGGGAGGGGTCCTGGTCTAATACATGAAGTTAACTTCTCAAAATCCAAAATGATTTTGAAGTTTTGGAGCCAATTCTTGTAATTAGGTCCGGTCAGTCTATGGGTGTCCAGGATACGTGCTAGTGGATTGGATGCAGACATTTTTCTGTAGAGAGTCAAAATTTTTAGTTAGATATTATAATTAAGACTTGATCAATTTATTTAGAGAATTTTATTTTTAAATAAATTAGCTTCCACTATTTTCTTTGGATCCCTACACTCCCTCTTGTAGAGATGCAAAAATCTTCACGATTAATGATTTCTTAGTGGATGGTGCAGTCCGACTAACTGACTCATCACCTCACCTAACAGTTATTGGTGATGGGTTAGCCAATGAAGTGAACAACTCTTGTTCAATGATTCTTCTAATCAATGGTGCACCCAAACTTGATCTCTTAATTCATGAATCTCATCGTGTCCCAGAATATTGAATCCATTCCTTAGTTAAGTTAGACCCACCATTTGCACAGATTGGATTCCTTAATTTGAGTCTCTCACCATATCCAAAATATTGAACCCAATTTATCCTCCAGCCTATAGCATCCAATGCCTAATAGACATGGTTGCATCTTTTCAGGAGCAACTTGAACCATCTGTAACCAACCGAGAACAATCAACCTCCTAGAAAGGGCCCGCACATCTACAATGGTGGAAAGATCCTTAGACTTAATCTTTTCTTAGGAAGATTTGATTTAGGTCTCATTAAACTAGACTTGACATAGTCATAACCAATTATGACTAACCTAGTGGCATGGGTTAGCTCAGATTATTAACCACCTCAGATCCAGGACTGAGCCAACAAATATGGCCAGGTAAGTGAGATCGATGGAAGGAATATGCCATTAACTCGATAAGAATGCATTCGAGTTGAGTAGCTCCTAATTAAAAATTAGTCAGATCATATCTGCCAAACTTATCTTTAGATACCAAATTGTTGAGCCAGAATCCAATCGAGTTAGCCTACAAATTCAGACTCTAACCACTTGAGTCTAAATTAGATCTTAGCTTTGATCGATCACTCATGTGATTCGATCTTGACCTAGACTTAATCCTATTAGGCTGGTCAATTTAAGCACTCTTAATCCCATCTAACCAACTCTTGATTCGGTTTGATCAACCGCTTAGATCTAATTGAGCTACCCAGGCCTGAACCTAATTTTATGAATATGTCTTAGATCTAAAAATTTTTAATTTTTAGATTTAACATATTTCATAATCTTAGTTCTTAATTAAGTTTAGGATTCATAAATAAAATATGTAAATAAAATTCTAGGGTTTCAGGATCTAGGATTTTACAGAAAATTAAGTTTTTGGATTTCTGATTAAGGATGGAACGCGCAGCACCCCTACACATCATAAGAACATTTCCCATCGAATGGGAGGAGGGTATTTAAACCATACTTTATTCTTATGATCCAGGACGGCCAAGGAGAATGCCTTAATGAGAAAATATAAAAACTATAAAACTAGTTAGATCTACATCATATATCTCATGTATATAAAATTGAATCTAACTATAAACATGTTTTGCATACATCTCATGTATCATATCATGCATATTTTTTAGATCTAAATTATCTCATAATTATCTAAAAAATTAAATTTAAATTGATCTTATCAAAATAAATTCTTATACTAGATAATTATGTAGAACTATTCTACAACCAGTCTAAACATGCATTCATCATATCTCATATGAATCAAAAAATTAAATAACTTTTATTTTTTATATTTTAGATCTTATTATAATAATTTATAACATCAAAAAATAGTAAATTAAATTATCTAAAAATTATAACTTAATCTAAATTAAATTATGATCATGCAAGACTATACAAAGAAACTAATTCTATTCTACAACTAGTCATGCATCTTGTAGAACTTAGAATCTTAAATTATTTAATTATTTAATTTTTTTGATTTTAGAATCTAATCATATCTTCATATGACATTTCTAAAATCACCTAATTATTAGATCAAAAATTAAATTAAAATTAGATCTAAACAATTATTTATGAGAAGATTTGGCTTTGATACCAATTGAAAGAAAAGACTCTATTTCTTAGGGTCATGTTCGTTCAGAATCTTGGATTTGACCAAGAGAGAATATTTCAAAAATTTCTTTTTTGATTCTAAATCAGATCTTATACATTTTTTAGATCTAATTTGATAGGATCTAATCAAAATAAAATAAAAGTAAATTAGATTAGATTTAATTTATATCTTGTTCTTGGGTAATCTTATTACCCTAATGATGATCCAGTTGATTACCTGAGGTTCTGGAATGTAGCCACGCAAGTTGCCTGGCCTCTACCGATATCCACTCGGGTTGGAATCTTGAAGATCTTCCTCCTTCTTTAATCACCTTTCTTCCAAAGATCAGATCTGGATCTAATCTTGGAAGGATCTTCAAAAGGAGACTCTTGAAGAATTGATGTCTCTTGCAGCAGTGCTACCTTCGTTTCTTTCTCGTCACCTTTCTCTTGCTTGGATCGCACCAAACTGAAGTCCAAAGTCCCCTTGGGCATGGAGAGGAGAGAGAAGACCTAAAGGTAGGCATGGAAGAGGGAGAGGGAGCATGCCTTATGTGGCATGGGCTAAGTATGGGAGAATCTCTTCTAAAGCCTTGGAGCGTAGATATGGATTTATATAGATTCTGCTACGCCATGCAGTGTCACATCATCCCAGCCAATCACATCTCGCTTTGTGCATACAATTAGATCTAAATTTGATTGATGGGATGAACATCATCCTGATCTAGTCAGATGAGATCCCCTCTCCCAACACCCTTAGGTGGCGCCAAGACTGGTCAAAGCTGAGTCTTAGGTGCCTACCTAAGTTGATTCCAAGAAGCAACCTGGAGTCCCATCTGTATGGGACTCCAAGCATCCCTATCTTTGGGTGCATACCTTCCTAGGCATGCACCCCCACCTTTCCATTTTCCAGCAAGGGGACAATCCCTTATCTACTCTCCATGGGTGCATGACACATGGGCAGATGTCTAAGTGTCAAAGGTTAATGTTTGACCAAAGTCAAAAGATAAGAATTAGCAGATGACGGAAAATGGAAGGTGTTGTCTCCAATTTATCTCATAAATTAAGACAACTCTTTTCTGATCTGGACAAGCTCTAGTTAGACCAAGTAAAGGTATTTGAGTGAGCACAGATATATTTGGCTCAGTCGAGATGACTTTTAATGATTGTCGATGGAGAACGTTAGGCTCAATCGTGTGCTAGCACGATTTTCTTAAACCTAATTGAATCTAATTCAAATCAATTGAAACGGGTTAGTCCAACTGATGATATCCAAATCCAAACCCTTATTTATGTGATCCAGTTAGATCCAATTCTGTATGGTAATGGGATATGTCACGATCTCTACCATCAACATCATCGAAACACCTTTCAATGGATTAAAACTTTTTTGATTCAAATAACTAGAATGATCGATCATCTAAATTATCTAATTGCTCCCAAAATCCATCAATAACACCTAGCAGTATATGGTGGCAATCCATCAAAACTAAAAATGAACATCTCAGTGCAGCTACCTGTGTGATTAAGTTCTTCTATCTTGAGCTCCGATCAGATTAGGATTAGGTGAACTCGTCAAACCCTAATTTTTTGTCATATAATTTAATCATTTGAATCAAGTCCGATGTGAAAATCTTAATAGAAACTCTTTCTATTATTTTACTCTGCCATGGCCATGGGCTTATGGACTTGATTCTCACGATCATCATAGGGATGCTCCTCATCTTCCGAGGTAGATAGATTTTCTCTTGGTGCAATCCAATTCCTACAATGAACATGCTATAGCCAACATACATCTCAGGATTTCGAATGGCTAGGAGATTGAGTCATGATGTAGGGTGAACTACCGATGCACTTCAAGTCAAAGTGCCAGACACACCACTGCAGCTTCGAGCTAGTCATTGACTAGAAGGTAGATTTTCTTATGACTGTTCGAGGTGGTTACACTCAGTACCCTCATTCTCCAATGAGTACCTATACTTTTGCTCTGGTTTCTCTACACCATAGACTCAAGACTCATCTACTATAAAGAAGCGATTGTACCCCAGCCTTTCGGATCAATGACCATCCTCATGATGATCATATGGTCAAGAGCATTTTATGAGTTAATAATGAAAATTCATGTCTTAAATTTTTAACTCTTGAAAATATGAATTATTATTACCATTAACTCAAGGGATATATCATAGACACTAAATACATATTTGTGATAGAAAATAGTCCATTTTATTATTTATAGTCAACATTATAATTTTATCTCTAGAAGTGTATTACAAGTGTCAGCCAATTTTGGCTTCTAGGGCACATATATCTAATAGAAGTCAAATTGGCCAATACTTATAAAATACTTTCTAGGAGTATTTTTGTAATTTTAACTTATAATTAATAAAAAAATTATTTTCTTCTATCATATTTGTGTATTAAAGTGTCTGTGATACATCCTTTAGGTTAATAGGTATTGTTGGTGTGAAATCTGATCATCGTTGAAGAAGCGTTGGAGTCGGAGAAGATGAGGTCGCTGCCGATGACCAGCAAAACAAGTCTCGTCCAGAGCTTAGAGGGGGGTGGCTTCGGCAAGACCCTACGACGATCAAGTCAGCTCTTTCGGCCAACAGAAATGGAGTACTTGGTAGAAAAAGTTGCAGAGTATTGAGAAGAAGAAGAGAGTCTGGAGAAAACATATCTGGAGGATCCCTTTTATAGCCAAGGGCCTATAACAAACTGATAGTGACAACCGCAACCACTTGATAATGAGGTGTTCGGGGCCACATGGGGTTTGTTACGGAGAGTGGTGTTCATTATCGTGACGTGCTGATCTATTGGAGACCCAATAGTTGGAGTTCGGATGGGGTAGTTGCAAGCGACGAAGGGCCCTTGGACATTGTTGTTCTGAAGGAGTTTGGGGGCTCTCAGGATGATCGCATGCTAGCATTTATTCGCTTTGTTGAAGGTGAATGCCATGGTCCTTTTAGACAATTGGAAGGGATTCGATCAGAAGAAAAATCCAGTTGGGGTTCGCCCAATGAAGAGGTTCGAAAGACGTCCAACCGAGAGGACTCTGATTGTGAGGGGTCTGCCTGGGTTTAGAACGGACTGATGGTTGCAATAAGCAAGCGTGACTGAAACACTGGTTTTTGTCGTTCATTTGAGGTTCGGCCACTTCTAGAGTTGTTCACTGGTGAATAATGATAAAGTACTGAAGTTCGTTTGGGGACAGTTCAGAAGAAGCTCGGCTGCTGGAGGAGTCCGATTGAGATTCTGCCAAAAAGGGAGATCCAAGGAAGTTCGTCCGAGTGGGGCCACATAGGCTATCGGAAGGAGATCGACCGAATGGGATGCGCAAGAACTAGGGACTTGGCCGATTCTCTGGGGTAGAAGTATTGACTACTCAAGTTCATCTGGAGAAGGAATCCGCAATGCCCTGTCGAATCCAAAATCGGTTTCCCCAGCCAATTGGACTATCTAACTACAGTGTTGGAGGTCGGCCATCTCAGAATGATTCAGAGTTTGAATACTCCTATAGGTTGAGGTTCGATTTTTATAGCTGCAACCAAATGGAACAAATTGAAAATCAGAGAGTCTTAGCCGAGCTTTGGTAGGTGTGGATTTATCCCCAACACTAGTCCCCCTACTTTCGAGTTTGAAGGATGGGAGGAAAATGGAGACTACTGAAGTTCGGTGGATTTTTCAATCCTTTTGGATTTTTCACATCTGGGTTGGATGGAAAATTTTGGATTTTATCTGGCTGGCATCGAAGCTTTGTAAATGCATGGTGACCCAAAGAGATGTTTTTAGAATTTCTCGCCAAAAGTCTGTTTGAAGTACAGTGCTATTAAGCATCTGCCCATTGGAGGCTTTCTTCCATGATGAGTGGGACATGCATCAACCAGAGATCAGCTAGAGAAAATCTACAATCATAACTATCTTAGAACTCCAGGGGCTATTTAAACCTGTCTCCTTCCTTCGAGCCCTTACTTCTTCTGAAATTCTCATCTCCTTCCTCTAGTTCCCTTCTCCGTCCTGGGCAAGGGTCCAAGCTTCCTCCCCCGTATTCCTCGGTTTCAGGCACACCCTCATTCCATTTTCGTTTTGTTTGTCATCTCCTAGTTCTTCCTGGCCGATTTAGGTCAGCTCTTCGACACTTTTTTGGATTATTTCTGCATTCTTTGTTTTCTCGCTCTTTATGTTTTTGTCGAAGTTTGAACATCTCATTTTTTTTTTCGATTTTTGGATGATTCCTCGATTTTACCTTGATCCAAATATCTACCGAGGGATCCTGGTCAACTTATTCTGGGAGCTCGACCTCTTTAACCTTGGTGAACCCACCTCCTAAGGAGGCTGAACCCTAGTATTGGCCCATCCTTTTATGCCTGTGACCATTTCCTACACACTTTAGCCCGACGATCTTTTCCTAGCTAGGATTCAGTTTGGGATTCCTTCTAAATACGAGATCGAACCTCCTAGACTCGATGATCAGGCTTGCTCACCCCCTCTTGACCGAATCTGTCTGTATGTCGAAATCCTTCGAGTCGGGCTTAGGTTACCCTTGCCTCCTTTCGTAGCTAATATATTTAGGTTTCTCAATATTTTTCTTGTTGCTATGGCATCGAACTTCTTTAAGTTCATCATAGGATTTCTCTCACTGTGCACCATGGCAGGCGTCCGACCTACCATTTATTTATTTTGCAATTTCTTTACCTTTAAACATCACCCCACCGCTAAGGATTGATGGTACGTATCTCTACAGTTCGGCAAAAAGGGACTCCTTAAAGGTGCTCCTTCCTCCATTCATGGCTGGAAGGAGAAATTCTTCTTCATTTTCCATCCCTCCTTAGGGCTAGGGCTTCCTCCATGGGGTGAGGTAAGGAAATCAATCCATCGAGCTCCCGAGCTAGAAAGCAAGGATCGGAGTTTGGCCAATCGACTGAAGTCCTTTAACACTCCACCAATCCCTAGGCTTCTAGACGAGCATACCTTGTTCAATTTCGGTCTTAGTCCTCTTAATCCAATAGGTAGTTCTTCATATTCAGTTAGCTGGATGGTATTCCTTCTTCTGACCTTCTAACTTTATCTTCTTTATAGAGATGACTCCAGAGAAATGAAACTGCCCGACGAAGGGAATCCATATCCTTAAGAAAAAGGGCGGTCCATCCGACAAACCACAGAAGAAGGCTCAGATTGGAGAGTCGAGCCAAGCCATACTAGTTCAATCCGTGCCGACCCATGAGCCCATTGTTATCGCGCTGAGCTTGGCTCTATCTGATGAAGCCGCCCCTCCTACTCCTATTCGGCAAGATGGAGTTATGAAGAGGAAGAAGAAGAGGGCCATCGGCAAGAGAGTCAAACGAAAGGCTAAGAGCTTTAAAGGAGATGATCTTAGCTAAGAACAAGGTTCCCTGGATGATTGAGAGGTCATCCAGTCGCTGATGGAGGGAAGCATCCTTGCCTATATTGTAGAAAGGATGCGTCAGAAGGATGACACTGAGTGGTTCGACGAGTCCTTCGCTACCTTCTTGGAGGTAAGTGGCTTCTTCTGATTTTGACTTCCTACTCTTTAGGCTTTAAAGTTGGGATCTTTTAGGATTCTGACTCACGTTTTGTTTTGTAGTTGAGATATTTCCTTTTTGCCAACTTCGAGATGGCAAACCAAAATTGGGTTGAAGCTTCTAGGGTCCATGAGGAAGCCCATGCAGATGTCGAGAAGGCTCGGGCCAAGGCCGGCGTTCTGAAGGTAGCCTCGAAAACCTACTCTCTGAAGTCGAGTGCCTTCAGAAGGAGTTGAGAGAGGAAAGTGGAGAGATGGTGAAGCTGAGGGCTGAGCTAGCTCTGGAGAAGGAGGAGAAAAGGAAGGCATAGGAGGACGTTAATGCCGTCATGGAGAGGGCCGTGCAAGACTTCAAGTCCTCCAAGGATATGAATGATACCAAAATACCCTTCGCTCAGGAAGCCTTCTTGGAAGGGTTCTAGGTCTACTTGGGGCGGGTTGCTGAGAACTTCCCCGACATCGATCTGGACCTCCTCCTAGAGGAGCCAGAGAATAGAGCTAGCCCCTCATGCACCAATGCCGAGGTTGCCCCTGCTGCCCATGTCGTTGAAGCTGCTTCCAAAATTCCAAAATCTGTAGGTGCAGTGTTCGAGCCTGCCCGAGAGCTGGAGGTGGCTGAGAATGTCCCAACCTCTCCAGTAGGCGAGGCACCCGAGGTCTAAACTTTTGACATCTATGTACTTTTCTTCTTTTTTTTTGATGTACTAAAAATATTTGAAGTAATGAAAGTAAATCTTTCTTTTTCTTTACATTCTGCATTGCATGTGATTCAGAACGCCTCCAACAACCAAGGCCACAATCCCCTTTCTCCGATTGACGTCGACCCCTTACCTCAGCGAGTTTTTTTCAAGCCTTTGATAAAAGATTTGAAGAAGCAAGTCCACCAGTTGAGAAAAAGATTGAAGAAGGTTGAGGCCGACCTTCAGGTCTCTCGAAAGAATGCTTCAGAGGCGACTAAAGAAGTCACTCACTTCCAAAGCTTACACATGAAAGATTCTGCAAGCTTCGACATCCAGAAAGAAAATTTTGAGAAGGAGCTTGCTAAAACTCTAGAAGAGCGCGAGCGATAAGTCTTGGGCACTCACAGTGAAGATTGGCTCTCTTGAAGTTGATATCAAAAAGGCGAAAGAAAAAATCTATCTCTTGGAAGGGAGTTTGCCGTGGTCCTTCGATGAAGCCCAGCATGATTGGGATTGATCGAAAAAGTACTCCCAGCTTTAGAAGCAACTGCAAGATGCTGAAGACTTGCATAATAGTTACCGGATGACCTGGGTAGGGAAGATGTCCAGGCTTGAGGCCGAGCTAAGGGTGGCCAGGGACGAGGTGACCTATTTTCACAAGAAGTTTTATAGCATTCAGCAGGCTGGATCAAGCGGTGAATCTGAGGAGCTTGTCTTTTTGAGGACTACTGTTGGAGAGCTCTCGGAGGCTATTGGGGTGGAGAAAATTGAAGTTCAATAGTTGAAACTCCAGTTGACCTACGAGCATCAAGCCGTCAGGGACACTGAAGCTGAATCCGAAGTTTTGAGGAAGTAGTGGCGAGAGCTCGAGACCAAGTTTCAGTAGTCCAACAGAATGTCAGGACGTTGGGCTAGAGGTCTGCTCCATGGATCAGGATGGGGTCTTACCTTTAGCATTTGGCATGGTCGTAGCAAGATGCGTACGATAGTCGTTAGGAGGGCCTTGGCCTTTTTCATGCTTTAGATTAGCAAAG
The DNA here is from genome assembly GCA_006176705.1 of Cocos nucifera. Taxonomy (NCBI): domain Eukaryota; kingdom Viridiplantae; phylum Streptophyta; class Magnoliopsida; order Arecales; family Arecaceae; genus Cocos; species Cocos nucifera. The sequence continues at coordinate 70,700 of QRFJ01007115.1, forward strand.
CCTCAGCCTTCCACCTTTTGCACGATCATAAAGGTTCATTGGGTCCGTCGGCGGGATCTCTTACCTCATCTCGTCTTGATTTAATGAGACCCTTGGCTTTGTTCACGTTAGGAAGAGGTTCTCCTCTTATTTTTCATTACACAATTTTTGCGCTAAGAAGTAATGATGTTAAAATAGAAAAGTTTTATTAAAGAAAAGTTATCGATGGTACATTCTTAGGTTTTCTGAATTCTAAGGCCGCGGGAGTGTTGCTCCTTCAAAATCCTTCAAGCGATAAGTCCCGAGCTGGACGACCTCTTCTATTTTATACAGGCCTTCCCAATTCGGGATGAGTTTTTCCTGATCTTGAGGTTGTGAAATGGATGCTCACTGGAGTACCAAGTCTCCCATTCTGAATGCTTTGCTTTTTACTCTAGAGTTATAGTATCTGGCTATTCTTCGTTTGTAGGCTGCCATCCGAACTTGGGCTTCTTTTCTTTTTTCCTCTAGTAGATCGAGATTGACTCTGAGGTCCTGTGAGTTACGCTACTCATTGAAGACCACAACCTGTACTGACAAAAGTTTAAGATCGATTGGGATGACTGCCTCTATTCCAAAGGCCAGGGTGAACGGTGTTTTTTCAGTTGGTAGCCTTTGAGTAGTTTGGTACGCCCAGAGAATGTGGTAGAGTTGGTCCACTCAAGTTCCCCTTGCTCTTTCAAGCCTTGCCTTGATGCCCAACAGTAAAATTTTGTTGGTCACCTTTGCTTCACCATTTTCCTATAGATGGGCTACTAACGTGAAGTGATGGGAGATGTTTAGATCTTCGCAGAACTCAGCGAACCTCATCCCAGCAATCTGTTGCATGTTATCTATTATGAGAGTTCGGCACAGACCAAACCGACAAATGGTTGACTTTCATATGAAGTCCTGCAAGGCTTCAGTAATTTTTGCTAATGATTCGGCCTCGACTTATTTGGTGAAGTAGTCGATTGCGACTAGGAGGAACTTTCATTGCCCGGATACCATTGAAAATGGGCCAAGTATAGCCATTTTCCACTGCACAAATGGCCAAGGTGTGCTTAGTGGAGCAAGATTGGAGGCTAGCTGTCTTTGTATGTTTGCATTTCTCTGACAGCGGTCACATTTCTTGACATACTCTTTAGAGTCGTTGTACAAGGTCAGCCAATAGTACCTCTGCCGAAGTAGTCTTTGTGACAGGAATCTGGCCCCTATATGACTTCCATAAATTTTCTCATGCACTTCCCATAATGCGGCATCGGCCTCTAAAGGTTGGAGACATCTTAAGAGCGATAGAGAATAAGACCTTTTATACAGCTTTCCTTCATACAGAACATATCAAAAAGCTTAATTTTTGAGTTTTTGGACTTCTTTCGAATCATGAGGAAGAACTCCATCCTTGAGGTAGGTAACTAGCGGGTCAATCCAGCTCAGCTCGTACTCAACATGCAGAATAGGCTACGACTCCTTCGAGCTTGGGCACTTTAGAATTTCAAAAAATACTTCTTTGGGCAGTTCAGCTAGGGCTAAATTGGCCAATTTAGAAAGAAGGTTGGCTCTCATATTTTCCATCCTTGAAATCCGTTGGATGCTAAAATTATTGAAGGTTGAAGCCAAGTTTTTTATTTTCTCAAGATACTTCATCATGCTTTCCTCCTGAGCTTCATAGTTGCCACTAACCTATCCGATCACCAGCTGGGAATCACTGAAAACTTGGAGCCGATCTACCTCTAACTCTTTTGCTATTTTTAACCCAGCAATTAGATCTTCATATTCGATCCTATTATTAGTTGTAGAAAATTCGAAGCATAGTGCATATTCGGCGACGACTTTCTCAAGGTTAACCAAGGCCAACCTTGCTCCTGCTCCAGCAACATTGGATGAACCATCCATGTACAGGGCCCAAAAGCCTTTGGAAAGGTTGGCGCTCTCTTTAGAGGGTTCGTCTGCAACCATGAAATGCTGGTTTCATTCTGTTCAGGCTCGGCTTCATCTAGAAGGATGCATTCTACTACAAAATCTACTAATATCTGACCTTTGATCGATAGTCAGGGTTGATAATAGATGTCAAACTCCATAAGCTCGATTGCCCATTTTGCGATTCTTTCGAAAGTATCCATTCGATGAAGGACTACTTTAATTGGTTGATCCATGAGGACAGTTATAGTGTGCCTCTGAAAGTAAGGTCGGAGTCTCCTAGCAGCAATTAGAAGGGAGTAAGTCAATTTTTCTAATTTAGAGTACCTAATCTCTGTGTCACTCAGGACCCAGCTTATGTAGTAGATTGGTCACTGCACTTTCACTTCCTCTCTGACCAGGACTGCTGCCAAGGCAGCTGGGGAGACCGCTAGATACAAGAATAATTCTTCCTCAGGCTCAGACTTTGCTAGCTATGGAGGTGAGCTGAGGTAGTTTTTAAGCTCCTCAAATGCCTGTTGGCATTCCACCGTCCAGCAGAAGCTCTTTGGCTATTTGAGAACTTGAAAGAAGGGCATGCATTGCTCGACCGATCTTGAGATGAAGCAGTTTAGGGATGCCACTTTTTCAGTCAGGCACTGAACTTCTTTGATTATTTTTGAAGTGGTCACCTCTTGAATAGCTCGAATTTTCTCTAGATTTGCCTTAATCTCGTGCCTTGACACCATGAATCTCTAAAACTTCCCCAAGGTTACACCGAAGGTGCATTTAGTCGGGTTTAGCTTCATCTTGTACTTCTTAAGTGCGTTGAAGGTCTCTTCGAAGTTGGTGATGTGATTTATTGAAGCTCTGCTTTTGACGAGCATGTCATCCACATACACCTCCATGTTTTGACCGATCTGCTTTCTAAAGATTTTGTAGACCAAATGCTGGTATGTTGCCACTGCATTCTCGAGTCCAAAAGGCATAACCTATGAGCTCAGAAGTGGCACTCCCAAGTCTTGAAAATATGAGAAGATAGATCATAGGAAGATGGAAGCGAGCCGAAAGAAGAATCAATCTCAATAGTAAAGTTTAGAAATTGGGTCGGCTCATTCCGAGACTGAGCCGACTCAATTGGAAACTAGGTCGGCTCAATCCAGGACTAGTTCGGCTAGGTCTCAGAGAAAAATTCAGACAAAGAGTAGCATTTTCATGCTGTTGGCACAGTATACAATTGTGTCGACTCAGTATGGGACTAAGCCGATCCAATCACAGGTTAGTCGGCTCAGTTTGAAACTGGGCCGACTCAATTTTTGCAGATTATTATTTTGTGTACGTGGGTTATTTAGATTTGGAGAGTTTTTCTATGAGCTTGGACTTGACCCTTTGTAAACTATATATACTAGAAATAGGTCAAGGTTGTAAGAGTGTTGAAATATACTGAATAAAAGCTCTTTTCTCCTAGAAATCTCTTCCTCTCTTCTTCTCTATTCCTTGATTTATTTGATCATGCTTCTGCAGAGATCTCTAAGAAGTATTTCCTTGATTGCTTGACTAATCACCGATGGCCACATCGATCCGTGTGGGAAGAGCGCATATTCCCAACATTTGGTATCAGAGTGGTGTTGCATGGAAGGAAAGAAGACACCTAGTATTTACTACATCCAAGATCTGTTGCACTAGATTTTATCCTAAAACTTTTAGTTTGCTTCATGGTTATCTCTAGATTGAGGTGGAGATTGTTTACATGGAGGAATGGTGATACAGAAGTTTGGAAAGAGGATCTAGGGCTAGTTAGATCTTCTATGAGGAGTAGTTTTACTAGTGTGTGATCATGAAGGGTTTTAAGAATCTATTCTTGACTTGTTTGAAGTCATGGGATCAAGTGGATTCAAGGTGAATTTTGAGAAGTTCGACGGTAAGAAAAACTTTACCCTATGGCAGCAAAGAGTAAAGGACTTGTTTGTTCAGCAGAGGATCTACAAGGTCTTCACAAAAGAAAGACCAGAAAAGATTAGTGTTGAGGATTGGGAAGAGTTGGAGGAAATTGCTTTTAGCACAATCCGAATGTGCTTGGCCGATCAGGTTTTGCCCGAGGTTTGGATAGAGACTATGGCAAAAGGGCTCTGGGAGAGACTGGAGAATACATACATAGGGAAGAACATGACGAACAAGCTGTGGTTGAAGAAATAGTTATATAGTCTAAGGATGCCCGAAGGTGGAGATCTTGTTGCACATATCCAAAGGTTCAATCAGGTGTGTTCTGAGGTGATGAGTTTGGATGTGAAGATCGACGAGGAGGATTGGGCATTACTGCTATTATGTTCTCTCCCAGGTTCATATGATGGTCTCAGAACAACTCTTGTTTATGGGAAGGAGACCCTAAACTATGAAAAGATTGTTGGTGTGCTCAGATCAAATGAGCAAAGAGAGAAGATGTGCAAGGGAGATCCTAAGTCTGAGATCTTGGCTGTGAATGAAAGATAGGGAAGATCAAAGGAGAAGACAAGAGAAAAAATCCAAGGGTAGGTCAAAGTCTCGTGATCAGAGGAAGATGACATTAAAATGTTATAAATGTCATCATCCTGGACACCTGAGGAGAGATTGTCCCCTTTTGAGATCAGAAAAAGGGAAGGCCAGCAAGGGAGATGATATAGCTTCTGTAAGCAATGGAGAAGACCTGCTAGTTGTATCAGATGAATCCATAGAGTGCGATACTATGTAGATACTAGATTCATAATGCTCGCACCACTATACTTCTCATCAAAACTGGTTTGTTACCTATCAGAAGGCTGATGATGGAAGTGTCAGCCTTGGAGATGATCATCCATGCAAAGTAGCTGGAATTGATTGTATCAGGATGAGGATGTACAGTAGGATCATTCGTACATTATCAAATATCAGCCATGTACCGGAGTTGAAAAGAAATTTGATTTCTTTGGGCTACTTGGAGGAGCAGGGTTTGCTTTTAGTAGCCAGGCTGGGAGTGGATGTCTGAAAATTTCTAAGAGAGCTTTGGTGGTGATGAGAGGTAGAAGACTGAGCAACAATCTTTATAGAATGAAAGGCTAAGTGGTAAATAATAGTGCAGAGGTGCTAGCAGCAGTATAGGGGAGCAGATTTTATATCGACTGTGGCACTATCAGATGGGTCATATGAGTGATCGTGGGCTCATAGAACTAAGCAGAAGAGTTATGATCCTATCTCTGAAGAAGGAGGGCACAAATTTTTGTGAGCCGTGTATCTTTGGCAAATAGCATAGGGTGAAGTTTGCCAGAAGTACCAAGCGCAGTAAGGGAGTGCTGGATTTAGTGCACTTGGATGTGTGGGGACCAGCTCCTGTATCAACTAGGGGTGGGGTAAAATACTTTATTACTTTCATTGATGATTTCTCAAGGAAGGTATGGGTTTATCTGATCTGAGAAAAATTAGAGGAGTTTGCCCAATTCAGAACCTGGAGAGCTGAAGTAGAGGAGTTAGGGAGATAGGTAAAGTGTCTGAGGTCGGACAATGGAGGGGAGTATACTAGCCTGGAGTTCAAGAGGTACTGTGAGGAAAATGGCATCAAACGCCATTACATAGTGAGGATGACTCCCCAGTAGAATGGTGTCATGGAGAGGATGAACCGAACACTGACCGAGAAGACATGGAGTTTGAGGCTGCAGACATCACTCCCAAAGTTCTTTTGAGGTGAACAGGTCCCCTCATTATAAGCTGAATGGAGGCATTCCAAAATAGGTCTAGAGTGGGAAGAAGGTGGAGCTTGACCATCTGAAAGTTTTTGGTTGCACAGCCTATGCACATGTGGAGGCAACCGAGAGGAACAAATTGCCCCAAAATATCAAAAGATGACATTCATAAGGTATCCACAAGGGGTACTTGCTATGGGACTCTCAGGCACAGAAGTCAGTGATCAGTAGGGATGTTATCTTTGATGAGAAGAGCATCTTGAGGAGGTCTGGGATAGAAGGAACTAGGAAAACAAGATGAACAACGGTAGTCAGTCAGAGAATGATGGCATGCAGATTACATCCACTTACAGGAGTGTTCCTATTGAGGTGGAGCTGGGCAAAAAAGTATTGTCTTAGATTAAAAATCAGTATGAGGGCCGGTAGTTCAAACAGATGTGCAGGAGCAGTCACAGACATCAGGCAGAGATGTACTAGTGGGAGTGGCTTTGCACAAGCCCCAGCATACTATTAGGAGACCGATCAGATATGGCATGGATGAGGTTATCTCCTATGCACTCATCACTGCTAATGAAGATCCAGAGAATTATGCAGAGGCCATGGAGAGTGAGGATCATGATTCATTGATGCAGGCCATGATGGAGGAGATGGAATCACTTGAGAAGAATCAAACATGATAGCTGGTGGATCTTTCAAAGGGTGCTCGACCTATTAGCTTAAAGTGAGTGTTCGCAAAGAAAGAAGCACCTTCAGAACAAGGCGGAGTCAGATTCAAAGCAAGGTTGGTAGCAAAGGGACACTCACAAAGGAAAGGAATTGACTACACAAAAATTTTCTCTCCTATGGTGCGTCATATATCTATTTCAGTTTTGCTCTCACTGGTGGCACAGCATAACAAGGAATTGGAATAGATGGACATGAAGACAGCCTTCCTTCATGGGACTTTGGAGGAAAAAATCTATATGAAGCAGCCAGATGGTTTCATGGAGATGGGATAGGACGAAAAGGTGCGTTTACTCAGGAAGTCTTTGTATGGCTTGAAATAATCCCCTCATCAATGGTATCGAAGGTTTGATAGCTTTGTCTTGAACTTGGGTTTCAGCAGATGTGAACATGATTGTTGTGTCTACGTCAAGGATATAGATGAGGAGGATGCCTTATACCTATTATTATATGTAGATGATATGCTCATAGCTAGTAGAAGCTTGGATGCTGTGAAAAGATTGAAAAGGGCATTATCATCTGAATTTGAGATGAAAAATTTGGGTCCAACTGAGAAAATCCTTGGAATAGAGATTTGCAGAGATAGGTGCAAAGGAGTGCTCCATTTGTCATAAGAAAAGTATGTCTAGAAGGTTCTAGAGAGGTTTGGAATGGAGAAGGCCAAACCTACAGAGACGCCATTGCCGAGCCATATGTCTCTCTCCAAGTTATAGTGCCCCCAGTCAGAAGAGGAGAGAGAGTACATGGAATAAGTCCCTTATGTAAATACTGTAGGCAGTGTGATGTACACTATGGTGTGCTATAGACTAGATATAGCACATGCTATGAGCACGGTTAGTAGATACATGGCTAACCCTGAGAAGGAACACTAGAAAGCATTGCAATGGATATTGAGATATCTGCATGGAACAAGGGATTATGGTTTGGTGTTTGGTGGGCAGTCGAAAGGATTTGGAGAACAATATGTGAAGATGTGTGAAAGTTTAGGTCCTCTGGAAGGGTTTGTTGATGCAAATTATTTTAGTGAACTCGATACAAGGAGGTCTACTACTGGATATCTCTTTTGCGTATTTGGTGGATTGGTGTCTTGGAGATCAACCTTTCAGCCAATCATGGCCTTGTCTACCACAGAGGTCGAGTACATTGGAATAATGGAGGCTGCAAAGGAAGCCCTTTGGCTTAGGAGGCTGATTGATGAGTTGGGTGTAGAGCAGAGCAAGGTTACTATTCAGTGATAGTCAAAGTGCTCTATTGTTGGCACAGAACCCAGTCCATCATATGCACACAAAGCAAATAGACATGAGGTACCACAGGATCAGAGAGCTAGTTGAGGAAGGTGAAGTGGAACTGATGAAGGTCCATACCAAAGAGAATCGGTCTAATGCACTCATGAAGGTACTTCCCAGAGACAGCTTTCAGAGATGTGTGGCATGGATGGGTTTGTTGAAAAGAGATGAGTTCACAAGGACTTAGAAGCACCATGGCGGAGAATGTGAGCTTAGAAGTGGCACTCCCAAGTCTTGGAAGCATGAGAAGATAGGTCATGGAAAGACGGGAGTGAGTCGGAAGAAGAGTCAGTCTTAATAGTAAAGTTCAGAAATTAGGTCGGCTCACTCTGAGATTGAGCTAGCTCAGTTGGGAACTGGGTTGGCTCAATCCAGGACTAGATCAGCTAGGTCTCAGAGGAAAATCCAGATAGAGAGCAACATTTTTAGACTATTAGCATGGTACACAACTGGGTCGGCTCAGTCTGGGACTGAGCCAACCCAGTCGTAGGTTAGCCGGCTCAATCTGAAACTGGGCCAGCTCAGTTTTCATGGATTATTATTTTGTGTACGTGGGTTGTTTGGGTTTGGAGAGTTTTTCTATGAGCTTGGGCTTGACCCTTTGTAAAGTATATATACTGAAAATAGATCAAGGTTATAAGAGTGTTGAAATATACTGAATAAAAGCTCTTTTCTCCTAAAAATCTCTTCCTCTCTTCTTCTCTATTTCTTGATTTATTTGATCGTGCTTCCATAGAGATCTCTAAGAAGTACTTCCTTGATTGCTTGGCTAATCACCAGCGGCCATGCCGATCCGTATGGGAAGAGTGCATATTTCCAACATAACCCTGTAACAGTAAAGACCATGGTCAGTAACAAAAGCGATTTTCTCCTCATCCTCTAACGCCATCCGGATTTGGTTATAGCTGGAAAAGACTTCTATGAAGGTGAGGAGCTCATGGCCTGAGGTTGCATCTACCAACTGGTCAATCCTGGGCATGGGGTAGCTATCTTTTGGGCAAGCTTTGTTTAGCTTCTTGAAGTCTATACACATCTTCCACTTGCCATTCGCCTTTTTGATGAGCACCACATTTGAGACCAAGCTCGGATAGTTAACTTTCCAGATGAATCCAACCTTATGAAGCTTGTCGACTTCTTCTGCAATTGCTTTCTGCCTCTTTGGAGTGTGGCTGCGCATCTTCTTCTTTACAGGCTGACACTTAGGATCAGTAGCCAGTCGATGTTCCATGACCTTGACATCAATTCCCGGCATATCCGCTGGGACCCAGGCAAAGATATCCACATTCCTTTGGAGGAAGGCGATGAGTTGCTCTCTAACCTCATCCCTTAAGTTGGAGCCGATCTGCATAGTATGCTCCGCATTTTTATCATTCAATGGGATAGAAACGAGATCTTCCATAGGCTCACCCCACTCCTCCGCAAGGTCATCGCGGACATGCAGCCCATCAATAGGACAAAGGTCGGACTGGATGTCTTTCTATAAGGCGATGGAGTTACAGTGCCTTGCTAAGGCCTGGTCTCCCCTGATCTCTCCAATTCCATAACTCGTCAGGAACTTTACCTTTAAGTAATAAGTTGAGACCACAGCTCGAAGTGCGTTCAAACCAGATCAGCCAAGAATGACATTGTAGGCAGATGGGGCTTTTACAACTAGAAAATCAACCTATGCATTAGCCAGCTTTGGGCATTGTCCTATAGCCACAGTCAGAGTTATTATGCCCTCAACTAGTACGGCATCGCTAGTGAAGCCCACCAACGGAAAGTTCATAGGTCCCAAGTGATTATTAGATAAAGATATTTTTGAGAAAGCATCGTAAAATAAAACATCAGCAGAGCTTTTATTATCTACCGAAATGCGGTGCACATCATAGTCAGCAATATTTAAAAAAATTACAATAGCATCATTATGGAGGAACTTGACTCCTTGGGCATCCTCATTGGTGAAAGCGATGGGCTCTTTAGTTCTCTGCCTCTTCCCAGGCTCTGCTGATCTACTAGCCTCTACTTGCTGAAGTCCCCTAGAGATGGTGTTGATGATGCTGAGGGATGGCCGATCTATCTGCTGCTCCTCTCTTGGTGGTTTTGACTGCGGTAGTGACCTTGATCGATCTTCCCACCCTTTGGGCTGACACTGCAGGAATCAACCTCGCCTGATGAGCTCCTCGATCTCATCTTGAAGCTAGATACATTCTTCTATGTCATGATCGTGCTCATAATGATAGAGGCAGAACTTGTTTGGGTTGCATCTAAGATGAGAGCACATCCTTTTCGGTCTTGGCAGCTACTCCTTAATCTTCATTAGTACTTGAGTTTTTGGAGCGTTGAGATGGGCATAGTTGTGGAACCTTTGGAGGGGGGAGCCTCACTGTGCCCTTCTGTCAGGCTTCCCTGCTTTTGATCTCGAAGAGGAGTTCGGGCTTGCTTGCACTCAGGGGGAGTTCGGGAGTGCAGTCAAGCTTCACTCGACTTTTCTTCCTCAGCGGGCCTGCTTGGCTCGCCTGTTCATCGCTCTCCTATGGCTTCATTATCCCTTGAAGGCCTCTTCCACTCGGGCATACCCTTCAACCTGAGCCAGCATATTGACAAAATCCATGGGGTACTTCTTCTCTAGGGAGAATAGCAAATTGTTCTTTTGAATGTCGCCCTTGAGTGCAGCCATCATAGCAGATTGATCTAAGTTTCGAACCTCCAGTACAGCAGTATTGAAGTAATTAACATAAGCTTGGATGGATTCTCCCTCCTACTATTTGATGTTGATGAGAGATTCCGAACCTCGCCTAGAACATTGATTGCTGACAAAATGAGCCGCAAACTGATGGCTCATTTGATCAAAGAAAAAGATGGTATTTGGCTTAAGGGCTGAATACCAATTTCTGATTGCTCCTTTCAAGGTGGATGAGAAAGCTCGGCATAGGATGGCATCTGATGCGCCATGGAGCAGCATCATCATTCAGAAGGCCTTCAGGTGGTCGACCGGATCGGTTGTCCTATCGTAGCTCTCGAATTGTGGGAGCTTAAAGTTTGATGGGATAGGTTCCTGCTTGATGTGGTGAGAAACAGGAGGGTCAGTACAGATATCATTACCATGAGAGGAGGGAGCATGGTGGAGTTTCTTGATTCGTTGGTTCATCTCTTACAATTTTTGATCTAGAAGATCCTCTCGATCATGGATCTTCAAGGTCTTCTAACTGAACGGGGGCAAAGTCCCCCCAGGGGTAGAGTCATGATCAGAGTAGGGGCTCTCGACCCTCTACTTCCCTTTTTCGAAGGTCACCGATCAGCTAACCCAAGTCGACCATTCCCAAATCAGATCGTGGAGCTCCAGAGAAGCCTGCTCTAGTCGAATTGATGTCGGAGGTTGCTGCTAATGCTGCATGGCCTGCACTACTACTGTGAGGCGTGAACCTGCTAGACTAGCAAGTTGAGCTACTCCGCATCCACCATTGCTGCAGGTGGAGTTTGCATTGCTAGGGATGAAATAAGTGTGGGCAGATCTGGATGGGATCTAGCTGCTGAGGCTCTTGACCGTCGAGTTAAAGCTTTCCTGTGAGGCATCTTGTTCAGAAAGGAGGACACTGAAGGAGAAGTAGAGATCTTTGCTGAGCACTCCTTTAAGAATAAGAAAACCTCAAAAGGCAGAGGATCCTTCTTCTAGTGCCAATCCTATTGATGCAAAATCTGATCGTCACTGGAGAAGCGCTGGAGTCGGAGAAGATGAGATCAGCATCGGTGACCTATAAAATAAGTCTCGTCCAGAGCCTGAAGGGGGGTAGCTCCGACAAGATGCTCCGACGATCAAGTCAGCTCTTTCGACCAATAGAAATGGAGTACTCAGTAGAGAAAGTTGCAGAGTATTGAGAAGGAGAAGAAAGTTCGGAGAAAATGTATCTAGAGGATCCTTTTTATTTCCCGGAGCCTGTAACAAACTGATAGTAACATCCGCAACTACTTGATAGTGGGGTGTTCGGGGCCATGTGGAATTTGTTATGGAGAGTGGTGTTCATTATCATGATGTGCTGGTCTATTGGAGACCCAACAATTGGAGTTCGGATGGGGTAGTTGCAAGTGACGAAGGGCTCTTGAACATTATTATTCTGAAGGAGTTCAGGGGCTCTTAGGATTGAACGCATGCTGGCATTTATTCACTATGTTGAAGGTGTACACCATGGTCCTTTCAGACGGTTGGAAGGGATTCGGCCAGAAGAGAAATTCGATAGGGGTTCGCCCGGCAAAGAGGCTCGAAAGATGTCCAACCGAGAGGACTCCGACTGTGAGGGGTCCGCCTGGGTTGAGGACGGACTGATGGCTGCAATAAGCAAGCATGACTGAAACACTAGTCTCTGTCATTCATTTGAGGTTCAGCCACTTTCAGGGTTGCTCATTGATGAATAACGATAAAGCGCTAAAGTTTGTTTGAGGATAGTTTGGAAGAAGCTCGACTGCTGGAGGAGTTCGGCCAAGATTCTGCCAAAAAGGGGGATCCAAGGAAGTTCGTCCGAGTGGAGCCACATAGTCTATCAAAAGGAGCTCGATCGGACAGGATGTGCAGGAACTAGGGACTGGGCCGGTTCTCTGGGGCTGAAGTATTGACTGTTCAAGTTCATCTGGAGAAGAAATCCGCAATGCCCTATCGAATCTAAAATCGGTCTCCCCAGCCAATCAGACTATCTGACTGTAGTGTTGGAGGTCGGCCATCTCAGAATAATTCAGAGTTTGAATACTCCCATGGGTTGAGGTTCGATTTTTATAGCTACAACTGGATGGAACAGATTGAGAATCAGAGTCTTAGCTGAGAACTTAAGATATGTGTTACTGTAATTAACTCAAAAACTGCTCCCGATCATAAGATCATCATGAGGATGATGATCAATCTAGAAGATTGGTGTACGATCGCTTTCTAAGGATAGATGAGTCTTGAGTTTATGGTGTCGAAATATCAGAGCGAGAGTATAGGTACTTGTTAAGAATAAGGGCACTGAGCATGATCACCTCGAGCAGTCATAAAGGAGTCTAGTTTCTCATCAATGACTAGCTCGATGCTGCAATTATATGTCTGGTTCTTTGATCTGAGGTGCATTGATAGTTCACCTCGAGGGTGTTATAGTTTTTACTACATCATAACTCAGTCTCCTAGCTATTTAGAATCCTGAGATGTATGTTGGTTATAGCATGTTCATTATAGAAATTGGATCGCACCAAAATGGAATCTATCAAATTCGGTAGATGAGGAATAGTCCTATGATGATCATGAGATCGAGTTCTAAAGCCCATGGCCATGGCAATGTAAAATAATTGATAGAAGTTTCTATCAAGGTTTCACATTGGACTCAAATTGAATGATTTATTCATATAATAGGTATTGGGTCTAACAAGTTCACCTTGACCTAGATCTTGTCGGGGCTTATGATCGAAGAACCTAATCACATAGTTGGCTGCACCAAGAGGTTCATATTTGGTTCTGATGGGTTACCACCATATATTGCTAGGTGTCATTAGTGGATTTTGTGACTAATTAGAATTGTCTTAATAATCGATGATTCTTACTGGATGAATCAATAAGAGTTTTGGTCCATCAAAAGATATTTTCAATGATGTCGATGATAGAGATCGTGACTTATTTCATTATCATATAGAATTGAGCCTAACTAGATCACACAAACAAGGATTTGGTTCTAGATATCATTAATTGGGCTAACTTGGTCCGATTGATTTGGATTAGATCTAATTAGATTCAAGAAAATCATACTAGCACATGATTGAACCTAACTTTCTCTATCTATGGACTTCCTGGTTGGTCTGGACAGTCAATTTGATTTGGCTCATCCAGGAACCCTATATGTGTTTGTCCTAGTCTGACTAGACTTTATCCAGATCAAATCAAGGCTTGTCCTCTGATCAGATCAGGGCTTGTCCTGGTCTCATACGAAGGGCATCAGGACAAGGGTCATTTTGACCTAGTCTTTGCAGGAAAGAAAGGAGGCGTGCATCCCCAAAATTTCTCTTGGGGCGCGTACCCTAGATGATGTTGCATGAAGTGGGAGGGCGCACGCCTCTCCCTAGCATGCGCCCCTATTAGATAAGCAGGGGAGGTTACCTATTCACATCAGTTTGAATGGGTCCAATAGTTTAAAAAGTTCAAACTCTTGGAGAGAGAACCCCTATGCCAATCCACCTTATCAGATAAGGTGGCACAATTTTTCATCCTATTTGGTGCAACAAAATAAGGTGGAAAATCAGAATATGGCATGGGGTCATGGGGAGAGTAATTTTGCTTTAAGCAAATTGATTGCTTAAAGCCCTAGGACTCTAGGGTTTTGGTTTTGTCCATAAATAGACTTGCTGGCCAAAGGTGTTTGGCCATTCCAATTCCAATTTACCATGCCCAAGCTCTGCCTCTCCCTCTTTCTTCCATGCCTCCTCTCCCTCCTCTTCCTCTTCTCCACACCCAAGGGTTGGGCAGATCAGCCATCCAAGCATTGGGGTGCTGCTGCTGCAAGACTGGTTTGACAAGTCCCTGATCATGTGACAATCAACCTGCTGTCGGAGATCGGATAGAAGGCATGCCCTTGAAGTTTTAGATCTTTAGAGATCTGATCAAGAAGAAGAAGGCTTCTAGATCTAATCCGAGTGGACTCTAGTAGAGGCCGGGCATGTGCATAGCTATAATTAGACTTTCGTCAACATTCGGATCATTACTGCAAGTGAACTATTCATCCAAATCAAGTGATATTTGATATCATAATTTTTATTTTTATTTCAGATCAATCTAATCAGACCTGAGAACTCTCATATCTAATCAGATCAGATATAAAAATTTTTAAAACTCAGCTGCATGACCTAATCCAATCAGGCCGATTCTGCGATGGTTTTTCCTTCAACTAGTATCAAAGCCAGGTTTATAGTTCTAGATCTAGATTAGATTAGATCTAAAAATTAATTTTGATGTGATCATTTAATTTTCTGATATCATATGAGATATAATCAGATCTGATGCATGAGATGCAATTTAAATTTTCAAACATGAGATGTATGTAAAGTATGTGTAGAACAGATTTATTATCATATATGTGATATATGTGCTAGATCTAGTATTGTAGCATTGTTTATTTTTCTGATTGGGGCTTTTCCTTTGGCCGTCCAGTCATAAGAGTAAGAAGGATTTAAAGGCCCTTTGCTTTCTATTTGATGGGGTGCTCTTATAAGATGTAGAGGTGCTGCACATCTGTCCTCAATCAGAAAAGTAAAACTTACTTCTTTGCAAAATTCTAGATCCAAAAACCCTAGGATCTAAATACATACTTTATTTTTGAATCATGTTTATACTTAATTAAGAATCATGAAACTAATTAGATCTAAAAATTGAGAATTTTAAGATCAAAGATACCTTCATAAAACATAGGTTTAAGGTATGGGTAGTTTGATTAGGTCTAGCTTGAGTGGTTGATCAAACTGAATCAAAAGTTGGTTAGGTGGGAACAAGAGTGCTTAAAATTGACCAACCCAATAGTTGTAAGTTTAGTCAAGGTCGATTCACAACCACATGGGGTCAACCACTTCTAGACCTAATCTGGCTCTATGGTTCGAGCCTGGATTGTACACTAACCCAATCAATTCTGATTGATAAATTGGTGTCTAAGGTAAGTCTGGAAAATACGATTGGTGGTTTTTAATTAGAAGCTACTCAACTTAGATGCATCCATGGTCAGTATTAAAGAGATCTAAATTAAAATCTTTCTAAAAAAATATTAAGTCAATTAGTTTTCCACCATTGTAGTTATGCGGGCCCTTCCCGCGAGGTTGATTGTTCTCGACTAGATATAGTGGTTCAGTTATTTCAGAAAGACCCAACCATAGCTATTAGGCATGGGATGCTATGGATTGGAGGATGGGTTTGGCTCAATATTTTGGATATGGTGAGAGTCGCAATGATGAATCCAGTTCGTGCAAATAGTGGGTCTAACTTAACTAAGGAGTGAAGCAATATTCCAGACATGGTGAGCTTTATGAATTAGAGACTTGGTTGGGTGCAACATGTTTAGAGAAATATTACGCAAGAGTTGTCCACTCATCGGTACTGTTAGGTGAGGTGGTGAGCCCATCGGTGGGAACAAACCATCCACTAAAAGTCAATGATCATGGAGACTTTCGCATCTCTGCCAAGGGAGTGTATGGATCTGGAAAAGTTATGGGAGCCTTAAATTTATTTAAAAATAAAACCCTTAAATAAATTGGTTAAGTCAATTACAAGTCTAACTAGAAACTTGGACTCTCTATAGGAAAATGTCTGTATCCAACGCCCTAGTCAGGATCCTAGAGACCCATTGATTGATCGAACCAAATTTTAAGGATTAGCTTCGAAACTTGAAAATTGTTTTGAGTTTTGAGAAGCTGACTTATGTCCTGGACTAGGAACTTCTCACTCTCTCAGTTTGTTCGACTGCCAATCAAAGAGCATCTCATGAGAAGTGGTTGGATGATGACAACAAGGTTATGTGCTATGTGTTAGCCTCGAAGTCTGATGAATTGCAGCACTAATATTAGAATATGAAGATTGCTAGCCAAATATTAGCCCACATACAAGAGTTGTATGGTGAGTAGAGTCGCCTAGCATGCTATGAAGTGTTAAAGAGGTTGTTCAAGGGACAAATGCATGATGGACAGTCGGTCCATAATCATTGTTTGTCGATGATCAAGGACTTAAAAGAGCTTAAGAAGCTCAGGGTGTTGATGGATAAGGATATACAGATTGATTTGATCCTGTAGTACTTGATTGATTCATATGGATAGTTCATTATGAACTTCCATATGAATAAAATTTAGTACACCCTAGCTGAGTTGTTGAATTTGGTTACTACTAAAGGCACCTTAAAGAGTTCAAGGGGCTCAGTGCTTATCGTGGAGCAAACTTCTTCCAAGAGAAAGTCCTCTTGGAAGAAAAAGAAGTCTATAAAGAAGAAAAAGATTGAGGGGAAGAAGGATAAGAAGGGAGCTCCAAAGAAGAAGGCCGTGGAGAAAGAAAAGTATTTCCATTGCAACTCCAATGGCCATTGGAAGTGAAACTATCCTATGTACCCGGCCAGCCTAAAGAACAAGTGAGAAGGTGGACCTTTTAAAGGTATGCTCGTCATTGAGATGACCTAACAGTTTCTTCTGCATCCAGTTGGGTGCTTGATTCTAGATCTAGTGCTCATTTGTGTACTTTTTTGCAGGGTCTTAAGAATAGCAGGAGGCTGAGGGACAGTGAGATGATCCTATGCATCAAAAATAGAGCAAGAGTTACTGCTGTGGCCATGGAAACCTGCCCTCTGTGATTATCGTTGGAAAGCATCTTAGTTCTTAGGGACATTTCTATGTACCTACTACGAGTAGAAATTTGATTTTTGCTTTGTGTTTGGTATAAGAAAACTATGTAATTAGTTTCTTTAAGGACCACTGTACTATTCTTTTTGAAAGAAATAAAATTGTAAGTAGTTTCTTAATAAATTATCTCTACCAGTTATATGTAGATGCATCTGTTAACAATGTTGAGCATAGTATGAATGCCATAGGATCTAAACAACCTAGAGATAGTGCTAATGAAAAGTACTTATGGCACCTTACACTAGGTCATATATTAGAAGACAGGATTAACAAATTAGAGAAATCTGGACTAATGGGTCTATTGACTTTCGAGTCATCTTAGGATTTAGGGTTGTCCAGCCCATGTCAAGAGATAACAGGTGGACAAGTTAGAATCTAGGTTCCTTAGAGCTTAATTTATTGGATATCCTGAGTCGTTAGGATATTATTTCTATCTTCCAGAAGATCACAATATGCTAATGAGTCGACATGCCATATTTTTTGAGAAATAGTTTGTTCAAGATGGTTGCATTGGAAGATAGATTAGGCTTGAAGAGAAAGTCTTCGAAAAGCAACCAACAAACCTGAGGAACTCGGTTAGTTTGAGCTGATCCACACTATCTCCTCCACCTCGTAGGTTAAATAAGATTTTCCATCCTCCTAAGAGGTACTTAGGTATTATTTTAAAGGATGTAGAAAAAATGTTTCACATGGAACATAGGGCTTATGGAGATGATCTCAAAACCTATGATGAGGCAATATCAGATATCGACTATGAAAACTGACGAGAGGCGATGAAGTCAAAAATTGACTCGATGCGCTTGAACTAAGTCTGGACCTTAGTAGATCTATCTAAAGGTATTGTACCTATTGGGTATAAATGAATCTTCAAGAGAAAGATTGGTACTGATGAGAATGTGGAGATATTCAAAGCTTGGTTAGTGGCAAAAACGTATAGTCGGCGTGAAGGCATTGACTATCAGGATACCTTGTCGCTAGTGGCCATGCTTAAATCCATCTGCATGATGCTTGTGATTGCATCATATTTCGATGATGAAATATGGCAGGTGGATGTGAAAATAACATTCCTAAATAGATATCTTGAGGAAGATATTTATATGGAACAGCCACTTGATTTCACTTTCAGTGATAGTGATCACAAGGTCTGTAAGCTGCAAAGATCCATCTATGAACTTAAACAAGCATCTCGAAGCTAGAATACTTGTTTTAATGATGTGATCAAATTATTTGATTTCATCTAGGAACCCTATGTGTTCATAAAGATCAGTGGATCACTATGGTCTTCCTCGTATTGTATGTGGATGACATCCTTCTAATTAGGAATGACATTCCTATGTTGACCTCGATCAAGGTCTAGAAATTTTTTTATGAAAGAAATTTTTTATGAAAGATCTAGAAGAGGAGTCCTTCATTTTGGGGATTAAGGTCTATAGGGATAGATGAAAGAGGATGCTAGGTCTCTCACAAAAGATGTACATAGAGGAGGTGCTGAAGAGGTTCGACATGGACAACTCCAAGAAGGTGTGCCCCAACACCCCAGAAGAAAATGAAAGCATGAGCAAGATCCCTTATGTTCGACACTTGGGAGCCTCATGTATGCCATACTATGTACATAATTGGATATCACCCAAGTTGTGAGTGTCACTAGTAGGTATCAGTCGAATTCAGGCAAAGAGCACTAGACTTCTATGAAATGTATCCTTAGTACTTGAGAAGGACCAAGGATATATTTCTGATCTTTGGTAATGGAGAACTCTAAGTGTAGAGGTATACAAACTCAAACTTTATGTTTGATATAGATGATCAAAAGTCAACATCTGGAAGTCTGTTACTGTGCAATGGTAGAGCTGTAAGCTATAAGAGTTCTAAGCAAATAGTGATAGCAAACTCCACCAAGAAAGCAGAGTACATGGCTACCTCAGAAGCTGCGAAGGGAGCATTCTAGTTTAGAAAATTCATTGCAAAGCTCAGAGTGACACCATGTGATGCTATCCTTCTGTACTATGACAACAATAGTGCTATAGCCCTAGCTAAGGAGTCGAGGTCTTACCAGAAGTCCAAGCATATCGAGCCATGGTTCACCTCATCTACAATTACCTCAAGAAGGAATACAGCATGGTCAAGAGAGCTGACACCACAGACAATGTGGCTAACCTACTAATGAAGCCTTTAAGCCAACAGAAGATCGAAGCCCATCTTGAAAAGATGGAACTTAGATTTATAGCCAATAGGCTTTAGGTCAAGTAGGAGTTTCTTAGATATATGCCCTAAAAGCCAAATTGGCCAACACTTGTAAAATACTTTTTAGGTGTATTTTTATAATTTTAACTTTTAATTAATGAAAGAATTATTTTTTTCTATCATATTTGTGTATTAAAGTGTCTATGATACATCCATTGAGTTAATAGTATGATAACACATATTCTCTGAGTTAACAGGTATGATAACATATATTCTCAAGAATTAAGAATTTAAAACATGTGTTGTCATAATTCATAAACTGCTCTCGATCATAGGATGTTATAATTTGGTAATTGATTCGAAAGATTGGTGATTGATCCAGAAGATTGGTGATTTGGTGATTGACATTTATGTATTAAAGTGTCTATGATACATCCACTGAGTTAACGAGGATGGTGATTGATCTAAAAGATTGGTGTATGATCATTTCCTAAGAATCAATAAGTCTTAAAATCTATGGCATGGAGATACCGAAGTGAGAGTATGGGTACTTGTTGAGAATAAGGGCACTAAGCGTGACCACCTCAAACAGTCATAAGAAAGTCTACCTTCTCGTCGATGACTAGCTCGATGCTATAGTTGTGTATCTAATTCTTTGACCTGAGATGCATCGACAATTCACCTTGAGAGTGTTAAAGTTTGACTATACTATAACTCGATCTTCTAGCCATTTGGAACCCTGAGGTGTATGTTGGCTATAGCATGTTCATTGTAGGAATTGGATCTCACCAAAATAGGATCTATCAACCTCAGTAGATAAGTAGTACTATGATGATCATGAGATCGAGTCCTAAAGTCCATGGCCATGGTACTGTGAAATAATAGAAAGAAGTTTCTATTAGAATTTCACACCAGATTTAAATTGAATGATTCATTCATATGATAGGTGTTGTGTCTGACGAGTTCACCTTGACATAGATCCTACTGTCAGGGCTCATGATAGAAGAACCCAATTACATAGTTGGCTGCACCAAGAGGTTCATATTAGATTCTGATGGATTGCTACTATATACTGCTAAGTGTCACTGGTAGATTTTGAGATAAATTAAAATTATCTTGATGATCGATGATTCTAACTAGATGAACCAAAAGGAGTTCTGGTCCATCAAAAGATATTTCGATCATGTTGATAATAGAGATCACAACATGTCTCGTTACCATATAGAATTAAACCTAACTGGGTACACAAACAAGAGTTTAGATCTAGATGTCATTAATTAGGCTACCTTGGTCCCAATTGATTTGGATTAGATCCAATTAGGTTCAAGAAAATCATGCTAGCACACGATTAAACATAACTTTCTCCTTCTATAGACTTTCTGGTTGGTCTGGACTCAATCAAATTTGATTTGGCTCATCTAGGAACCCTATATGGGTTTGTCCTGATCTGACTAGATCTTGTCCAGGTCAGATCAAGGCTTTTCCTGATTTGATCAGGGCTTTTTCTGGTCTCATGCGAAGGGCATCAGAATAAGAGTCATTTTGACCCAGTCTTTGCAGGAAATAAGGGAGGAGGCGTGTGCCCCAGATGATGTTGCGTGAAGTTGGAGGGTGCACACCCCTCCCTAGCATGCGCCCCTAGTGGATAAGAAGGAGAGATTACCTATTCAAATCAGTTTGAGTGGGTCCAATAGTTTGAAAAGTTCAAACTCCTGGAGAGAGAACCCTTGCGCCAACTCCACCTTACCAGATAAGGTGGTGCCTTTTTTCATCCTATTTTGTATGACAAAATAAGGTTGGAAATCAGAATATGGACTCGGGTTATGGGAAGAGTCCTTTTGCTTGAAGCAAATTAATTGCATAAAGCCCTAGGATTATAGGGTTTTGGTTTTGTCTATAAATAGATGTGCTGGCCAAAGGTGTTTAGCCATTCCAATTCTAATTTACCACACCCAGGTTCTACCTCTCCCTCTTTCATCCATGCCTTCTCTCCCTCTTCTTCTTCCTCTTCTCCATGCCCCAAGGGTTGGGCAGATTAGCTATCCAAGCATTGGGGTGCTGCTGCTGCAAGACTGCATCGACAAGTCCCTAATTGTGTGACGATCAACCTGCTGTCGGAGATCGGATCGAAGGTGCACCCTTTAAGTTCCAATTTTAGATCTTTAGAGACCTGATCAAGAAGGAGAAGGCTTTCAAATCTGATCTGAGTGGATGTTGGTAGAGGCCAGGCACGTGTGCGGCTATAATCAAAACCTCCATTAGCATTTGGATCATCACTGCGGGTGAACTATTCACCCAAATCAGGTGATATTTGATATCATAATTTTTATTTTTGTTTTAGATCAATATAATCAGATCTAAGAACTCTCAGATCTGATCAGATTAGGTATAAAAATTTGTATAATTCTATTGCACGACCCGATCTGATCTAGCTAATCCTGCAATAGTTTTTTCTTCACTAATATGTTGCCATGGCCGTGCTAAAGGGCGGCCTTTTGAATAATGATCTCTTTTTTCTTGGAGAAGAAGTATCCCTCAGACTTTGCTGATATGCTAGCTCGAGTTGACGATTATGCCTGATCTAAAGAAGCTTTTAAGCTTCGTGATGACGAGGCCATAGGAAAGCGGCAGGCAGGAGGATCCAGTAAGCCTGCACTTGTAGAAAAATCAAATGAAGCTTAGCTGCATTCTAGAACTGCTCCTAAGTGCGAACGAATCCGAACTCCATCTTGAACTTATCGATCAAGAAGTTTGGGTCAAAAGATATGGCAAAGTCCCCCTTTCAGAAGATTCAATAGCTACACCCCCTTGATTGCTCCAAAAACTCAAGTTCTAATGGAGATTAAGAAACGACTGCCAAAACCGAAGAGGCTGCAGACTCATTCAAACAAGTGCAGCCCCAATAAGTATTGTCTATACCATCATGATCACGGTCATAATACTAAAGAATGTTTTCAAATTCAGGATGAAATTGAGAAGCTAATCATGAGAGGTTGGCTAGATTGATTTCTGCGACAACGACCTGAGGAAAGAGGAGAGCAACCTAGAGTCCTACCACAAGTAGAACAACTTCAGAGGGAAGAACTAGAAGGAGATCAGCCTCCACTCAGGATTATCAACTCGGTGACTAGGGGACATCGACAAAAAGGAGCCTAGAGGGGCTGCACTACCGTAGAACTCTGAAAACTAATATCAATAGTTGCCTTTTAATAAAATTTCCTATTTTAACTTTCTCTATCCTTTGTGCACATTACATTTTGGCAGGAGATAGTTGAACCAAACTTTATTTTAAATGAAGGTGAAGGCCTTTAGTTATTTGAGACAGGAGGTTAACCATGTCCTAACAAGGGTGAAGACCTTTAGTTTTTTAAGACAGGAGGTTAACCTCATCCTAGCAAGAGTGAAGGCCTCCGGTTATTTAAGACAAGGGCTTAACCTCATCCTAGTGAGGATGAAGGCCTCTAGTTATTTAAGATAAAAGGTTAACCTCATCCTAATGTGATTGAAAACCTTTACGAAGGGCACAAAATCCCCCAATTTCTAGACTGGGATAAAAGCTAAATTCTAAACAGGCTTAGAAGACCCTTGTTCATAAACAAGGGGGACATGCCTACGAGACATCGGGTTGGAGTCATCTTTTAAAAACAATGCCAACATCCGACATGGCACAAAAATAAGGAGTTCTACAAGCACTAAGTCAAAAGAAGATAGGAAAATGATCAAAAGAAGTACTATTTCATTGAAATATAGTTCATTACAAACAAAGATCTCCAAGACTGAATACAACAAAAAAAAAATAGAGAGAAGAAGAATAACAAACCAAGGTCCTATTCGGATTTCGAACTTCTGGCCCAGCCATTACAAGAGAGAGCTTCATATCATTCATTTTTTCTTCGAGCTCCTTCCTTGCCTCTAAGCTCTTGCCAAATAGCTTTTGAACTCTTCTAGCATCCTCCTCGACCTCCCTCAATCTCTTCCATAAGATGGAAAACTCAGCCTCAGCATCCTTCATGATATTTCCATCGTAGGCCATTCGAATTTTGAGTTGAACAAGTTTGGTCTTGCTCTTTTCATATAACTCTAAAAGATTTTCAAGGGTACTTCTCAAAGAAGCAACTTTGCTTGAGTTTGCATTTGGCCCGCCCTGAGTTCTATCTGCTAGTTGCTTTCGAAGCTGAGTCACTTCTTCATTGGCCATCTCGAGCTTCCTTTTGGGTTCGTCAATTTGCCCGCATCAACCAATTTGGTAGATATCTATCAGCTAGTTGCTTTCAACTAGTCCCAGGAATATTCTCCTTGGCTTTGACCCTTGGCCGAGCCCTTCTCCAGCTGATTGATCTTCTCTTTTGCTAATCGAAGCTTGGCCTCAAGAGAGCAAATTTTAGTAGTAGAAGTCCAAGCCCTCTCACTAGCAAGCTTCTTCACCTACTCAAGCTCTTCAAACAAGTAATACTTCTTAGTAGTATATTCTCTGAAAGATTGTTTGGATGCTTGGCGAAGATGGTTGATTTCGATCGCGACCTCTACATAGTTTTTTTTTTATTTTTGAAGCTTG
Source organism: Cocos nucifera (assembly GCA_006176705.1). NCBI lineage: Eukaryota > Viridiplantae > Streptophyta > Magnoliopsida > Arecales > Arecaceae > Cocos > Cocos nucifera. The sequence goes on from QRFJ01007115.1 coordinate 94,393, forward strand.
TCTTCTGTCTTCTTCGACTTCTTGGTGACATGATGAACTTCCTTCTTCAAATTTTTAATATGGGCCTTTAAGGGAATGCCTTGAGGTGGTGGTGCCACTCCAGTCAGAGAGTGCACTTGATGATAGTATTTATAGGTGAAGTTCGGATGTATAAGCATATCACAACACATAGGAATGTCATAAAAGAGAAAATTTAATTTCATTAACTAAAAATTTTTAAGTACATGAGATGTGAAAGAAAAAAAAAGTACAATTAGTAGAGGTTGCCAACCTTTGGAGGTGAAGTAGCAGAGGAACTCGGTGTGGCCTCGATAGATGTCGGCCCCTCAGCTGGTGCAAGGGCAGGTTCAGTAGGCTTGGCGGCAGCAGAATCGACATGAGGAAGATCAACTCCAGTTGCATGAAGCTCGACCTCATCTTCAGAAGACTCTCCTAGTAGGAAGATGAGATCTAGCTTAGGAAACTTCTCCACAACCCTCTTCTAGCAGAGCTCAAATTCCTTGCCGAAGGCCTTCTGGGTGAACATTATCTTGATGCCTACCATCTCCTTCGAAGATCTGAAAGACTTAATGGCTCGCTCCCCCTCTGTGCCGACCTTGGCTTCAACCTTCTTTCTCTTCTCTTCTCCCAAGGCCAAGGCAGTCTTCAGTCCGGTCGATGCCTACTCCTCTTTCTTGAGTGCCTCTTGAAAATGCCCAACCTCGATGGAATGGGCTTCCCTCAGGCGCTCGATCTCAACCCTGGTATTCTTGACCTCCACCTGGGTAGTTTTGGCCTTCTTAATGGCCCTTGACACCTCAATATTGTGGAGGTTGATCGCCTCCATGTTGGTGAACAACTGGTGCCCCAGCTACAAATGGCAAGATGTAGGTTATTGTAGGAGAGTCTGTATATTCAACCAAGCACAAGAAAAGAAGAGCTGGTTACCTTAATGAAGGCTGTATAAGAGTCTCTCATTCGCTCTTCATCATCAGTTCGAAGCATCCTCCCAATTATGTCTGGAAGGATGCAGCCCTCGATAAGGGACTAGACAACCTACCAGTCATCAAGGGAGCCCCGACCCAAATTGGCACTGTTGCTACCAGACCCATCATAATTTTTTTGGGCCTTCTTAGCAACTGCTCTCTTCCTCCTCTTCTCCACCTCCTTCCTCTTCTCAAGTGGCATGGAGGCGACGATATCGGTGGGCAAGGTCAAGCTCGAGGGGGGTGGCTGACAACTTCTTGAATAGGAGCCACCTAGGTCAGAATGGCTGAACTTGTGTCTCCAACTTTGGCTTGTTTTGATGCCTTCTCGGGGAGGCACCTCCCTTTCTTTTTTGAGACAGGAGCCCTTTGGTCAGTGGGGTCATATCTACAATAGTGGATAATCTGAAGTTAGGAGAAAAGATAAAAGAACATAAAAGAAAGTACAAAGTATTTATCTTCGAGGTTGAATGGGCTCAAGCCGAGATTGTATAAAGTCTAGTTATCTACTAATTTAAATAGCGGAGGGGCTTATAGTTTTTCAATGTGGTAGGGGACTCGAGGTCCTCTCTGTCTAGCCCAAGAGCTCTGCAGGCCAAATTTCTTAATTGACTTCATGGAGAAAGCCGTAACTCTATGGAAGGGCAGGACATAAAGAAGAACTTTTTCTTCCAATTATGAATATAGGAAGGGGCACCCTTGAGCAATCCCTTCTTACTAAACTGGAGGGATAAGTTAAAGGAAAAATCCTATTTTCTGGGTCAAGTTTGTTCAGATCTGATTTGACGAAGAGAAATATTTCAAAATTTTTTTATTTAGATCTAAACAAAATTTGATATTTTTCAGATCTGATGTGATGAATCTAATAAAATAAAATAAATTAAATTAAATTAGATTTAATTTATACCTTATTTTTGGATAGTCTTATTATCTTATGATGATCCTGCTGATTGCCTGAGGTTTTGGATGCAGCCACGCAATCGTCTGGCCTCTACCGATATCCACTCAGGCAGGATCTAGAGATCTTCTCCTTCTTAATCTTTCCTCCAAAGATCAGATCTGGATGTGATCTTGAAGATCTTTAAAATAATTTTTGAAGATCCGATGTCGTCTCTTGCAGTAGTGCTGCCTTCTTCCTTGCTTGTTGCCTTTCTCTTGCCTGGATTGCACCAAACTTGAGCCCAAGGCCTCTTGGGCGTGGAGAGGAGAGAGAGGATCAGAGGTAGGCATGGAGGAGAGGGGAGAGGCTATGTGGCATGGGCAAGGGGAGAGCTCTCTCAAACCTAGGTGCAGATAGGATTTATATAGACCCTACTGCATCATGCAGTGCCACATCATCCCGGCCAATCACATCTCTATGTGCAATCAGATCTAAATCTGATTGGCAGGATGACATCATCTAATCCAATCAGATGAGAGCCCCTCTCAAACATCCTTAGGTGGCACCAAGATTGGTCAAAGTAGAGTCTTTGGCGCCACCTTATTTGATACCATTATTATCCTTGGGCGCATGCCTTGGGAGGCATGCGCCCCCTCCTTTTCTCTTTCTAGCAGGGGGACAAATCCCCATCTACTCTCCTATGGGTACATGACACATGGGCAGATGTCTAAGTATCAAAGGTCAACGTTTGACCAAAGTCAAAAGACAAGAATTAGTTCATTATGGAAAATGGTAGGTGGTCTCAAATTTATCTCATAAATTAAGACAACCCTTTTCTGATCTGAACAAGCTCCAGTTAGACCAAGTAAAGGTACCTTAGTCCAAACATATTTGGCTCAGTCAAGACAATATTTGATGATTGTTAAAAGAGAACATTAGGCTCAATCGTGTGCTTGCACGATTTTCTTGAAACTAATTGAATCTAATTCAAATCAATTGAATAGGATTAGTCCAATTGATGATATCCAGATCCAAACCCTTATTTGTGTGACCCAGTTAGGTTCAATTTCATATGGTAATAAGATATGTCATGATCTCTATCATCGACATCATCGAAACACCTTTCGATAGATCAGAACTTTTCTGATTCAGACAACTAGAATGATCAATCATTCAAATCATTCTAATTGCTCCCAAAATCCACCAGTGACACCTAGCAGTATATGGTGGCAACCCATCAGAACTAAAAATGAACCTCTCGATGCAGTTATCTGTGTGATTAAGTTCTTCTATCTTTAGTTTTGATCGGATTAGGGTTAAGGTACTTGTCAAACCCTAATATCCATCATATGAATTAATCATTCGATTCAAATCCAATGTGAAAATATTAATAGAAACTCTTTATATTATTTCACTCTGCCATGACCATGGGCTTATGGATTTGACTCTCATGATCATCATAGGGCTACTCCTCATCTACCAAGGTAGATAGATTCCCTCTTGGTGCAATCCAATTCCTACAATGAACATGCTATAGCCAATATACACCTCAGGTTTTCGAATGGCTAGGAGATCGAGTCATGGTGTAGTCAAACTATAACACCCTCAAGGTGAACTGTCAATGCACCTCGGGTCAAAGAACCAGACACACCACTACAGCTTCGAGCTAGTCATCGACGAGAAGGTAGACTTCATAATGACTGCTCGAGGTGGTTATGCTTAGTGCTCTCATTCTCTAAAGAGTATCTGTACTCTCGCTCTGGTGTCTCTACACCATAGACTAAAGACTCATCTACTATAAAGAAGTGTGATTGTACACCAACCTTCTAAATTAATCACCATCCTCATGATGATCCTACAGTCAGGAGCATTTTATGAGTTAACAATAAAAATCGATGTCTTAAATTTTCAACTCTTGAAAATAAGAATTATCATTGCCATTAACTCAAGGGATGTATCACAGACACTAAATACACATTGTGATAGAAAATAATCTATTTTATTATTTATAGTCAAAATTATAATTTTGCCCTTAGAAGTGTATAACAAGTGTTAACCAATTCTGGCTTTTAGCGCACACATATCTAATAGACTTCCACTTGACCTAAAGCCAATTGGCTACAATTCTAAGTCCCATCTTCTCATGGTGGGCTTTGATCTTCTGCTGGGCCCAATGGCTTTGTAAGTGGGTCTGCCGCATTATCTGCGGAGTTGACTCACTTGACGTCGATGTAACCTTTCTCAAGGTAATCGCGGATGAAGTGGTATTACCGCTCAATGTGCTTGGATTTTTGGTGAGACCTCAGCTCTTTAGCTAGGACTATGGTGCCATTATTATCGTAGTATAGAGGAATGACATCTAATGGCATCACTTCGATCTCTGCGGCAAACTTTTTGTACCAAAATGCTTCTTTCGCAGCTTCTGACATAGCGATGTACTTTGCTTTCATGGTAGAATATGCTATCACTATCTGCTTGAAACTCTTCCAACTGACAGTACCACCAGTACACATAAACAGACTCCAAGATGTTGACTTTCGATCATCTATATCGGACATAAAATTTGAGTCTATATACCCCTGGACTTAGAGTTCTCCATTACCAAAAACCAACAACATATCCTTAGTTCTTCTTAAGTATTTAAGGATACATTTTATAGAAGTCCAGTATTCTTCACCTGGATTTGACTGATATCTGCTCGTGACACTCACAGCATGGGCTATATCAGGTCGTGTACATAACTTGGCATATATAAGGCTCCCTATTGCTTAAGCATTAGGGATCTTGCTCATGCGTTCTATCTCAGGTGTGCTAGGGCACATCTTCTTGGAAAGATGAATGCCATGTCTGATACCAAACTCCTCTTGGAGTTTTTCATGCTAAACCTCTTTAGCACTTCCTCTATATACATCTTTTGTGAAAGTCCTAGCATCCTATTCAGTCTATCTCTATAGACCTTAATTCCTAAAATAAAGGATGCTTCTCCTAGGTCTTTCATAGAGAATTCTTTGGATAACCACATTTTAACCATGGTCAACATGGAAATATCATTCCCAATAAGGAGGATATCATCTACATACAATACGAGAAAGATAATAGCACTCCCACTGACCTTTTTGAAGATACATGGTTCCTCTTCGTTCTTGATGAAACCATATAATTTGATTACATCATTAAAATGAGTATTTCAACTTTGAGATGCTTGCTTAAGTCCATATATGGATCTTTGTAGCACGCATACTTTGTGATTAGCATCATTGGGTGTGAAACCTAGCGGCTGTTCCATATAGATATCTTTCTCAAAATATCTATTTAAGAATGCCATTTTCATGTCCATTTGCCATATTTCATAATCAAAATAGACTAAAATAGCAAGCAATATGCGGATGGATTTTAGCATAGCTACTGGCGAAAAGGTATCCTGATAGTCAATGCCTTCGCATTGACTATAACCTTTTGCCACTAATCTAGCTTTGAATGTCTCCACATTCCCATCTGCACCAATCATTCTCTTGTAGATCCATTTACACCCAAAAGGTACTATACCTTCTGATGGATCTACCAAGGTCCAGACTTGGTTTGAGTGCATCGAGTCAATGACTTCATTGCCTCTAACCATTCTCGGAGTCGATATCCGATATTGCCTCATCATAGGTTTTGGGATCAACACCATGAACCCCATTACCTACGAGGAACATTTTCTCTACTTCTTCTGAAATAGTACCTAAGTACCTCTCAGGAGAACGGAAAACTCTTTCTGATCTATGAGGTGGAGGAGGTAGTATTGTATTGGCTAAACCTAATTTGGTTCCATTTGGTCCTTAGCTCATTGCTCTTGTGAGACTTTCTCCTTGAGCTTGATCTGCTTTCCAATGTCTCCATCTTGAATAAACTATTTTTCAAGAAAGATGGCATGTTGTCTCATAATCACATTGTGATCTTCTGGAATGTAGAAATAAGATCCTAATGACTCTTTAGGATATCTTATAAATCGAGCTCTAAAGGACCTATAGTCTAACTTGTCCGCTTGTTGTCTTTCGACATGAGCCGGATATCCCCAAATTCTGAGATGACTTAGACTTGGTTTCTTATCATGCCATATCTCATACGGTGTGGTAGGAATGGTTTTAGAAGGAACCCTATTCCGTAAGTATATTGTAGTTAATAGACTATGTCCCCAAAGAAAATCAAGAAGGTCTATGAAGCTCATCATGGATTGGACCGTATCTAATAGGGTTCGGTTCCTCTATTCTGAAACCCCATTGAGTTGAGGTGTTTCAGGTGGAGTCCATTGAGAGATTATGCCATTTTGCTTGAGATAGTCAAGGAATTCCCAACTAAGGTATTCACCTTCTCGATCTGATTGAAGAACCTTAATGGATTTTCTAGTTTGCTTTTCTACTCATGTCTGATTTTTTTGAACTTTTCAAAAGCTTCGGACTTCTGTTTCATAAAATACACATACCCATACTGAGATAAATCATCGGTAAATGTTATGAAGTAGACAAAGTTGCCTCTAGCTGACATATCAAATGAGCCGCACATATCAATATGTACTAGGGTAAGAAGATCTGTGGCCCTTTCCCTATGTTCTACAAAAAGAAGCTTAGTCATTTTGCCATGAAGACAAGATTCACAAATTGGATATGACTCGAAAGTCAACGGACTCAATAGTCCGATTTTTTCTAATTTGTTAACCCTATCTTCTGCTATATGACCTAGTCTTAGGTGCCATAGATACCTATCATTTGGACTATCCCTAGGTCATTTTGTTCTTATGGTATTCATATTTTGCTCAAAATTAAAAGTAGATACATCAATATGTAACTGGTAAAGATCGTTAATAAGGAAACCACTTGTAATTTTATTTTTTTCATAAAGAATATTACAATGGTCCTTAAGAAACTAATTACATAGCCTTCTAGTGCAAAGCATGAAACAGAAATCAAATTCTTACTTGCTGCAGGCACATAATAACAGTTCTTTAATACTAAGTCTAAACCAGATGGTAGTCGAAAAGGATATGTTTCCACGGCCACAGCAGCAACTCTTGCTTCATTTTCAACGCATAGGATCATCTCACCATCCCTCAACCTCCTGCTATGTTCAAGACCCTGCATGGAAGTGCACAAATGAGTACTAAAACTAGAGTCAATCACTCAACTGGATGCAAAAGAAATCGTAAGATTAGACTCAATAACGAGCATACCTCCAAAAGGACCTACCTCCTTATTCTTTAGGGTGGCCAGGTAAGTAGGATGGTTTTGCTTCTAGTGGCCAACAGTGTTGTAATGGAAATACTTTTCTTTGTCAGTGGCCTTCTTCTTCAGCTCTGTCTTTTCCTTCTTTCCTCCTTCCACCTTTTGTCTTTTCACAGACTTCTTCTTTTTTCCAAAAGGCTTTCTCTTGGAAGAAGTACATTCCACAGCAAGCACTGAATCTTTAGAATCTTTCATAGAAAGCTCAGCAGTGACCAGCATGTTCATAAGCTTAGCTAGAGAATTTTGAAGTTTATGCATGGTAGTTCATGATGAACTGCCTAGATGCATCAGTCAAGGATTGCAGAATTATATTATTCTGTGGATCCAAGTCCAACTTCACTCCGAGCTTCTCAAGCTTTTTCAAATCCTTGATCATCATCAAACAATAATCTTGGACTGACTGTCAATCATGCATTTTAGCCTTAAATTATCATTTAGTGACTTGATACTTGGCTGTGCGACTCTGTTCACCAAATATCTATTGTAGGTGAGCCAACATTTGGCGAGCAGTCCTGATATCTTCATGTTGGTGCTAAAGCTCATCAGACATTAAGCCCAACATGTAGTATCTGATTTTGTTATCTTCATCCATCCACTTGTCAAGAGATGCTCTCTATTCAGTAGATGGACGAGCTGGTAAGGTGGGGGGGGTCCTAGTTCAATACATGAGTTAACTTCGAAACCCAAAATGATTTTGACGTTCCAGAGCCAATCCTTGTAATTTGATCCGATCAGTCTATGGGTGTCCAGGATATGTGCTAGTGGGTTGGATGCAGACATTTTTCTCTAGAGAGTCAAAATTTCTAGTTAGATATTATAATTAAGATTTGACCAATTTGTTTAGGGATTTTATTTTTAAACAAATTAGCTCCCACTATTTTCTCGGATCCCTACACTCCCTCTATAGAGATGCGAAAATCTTCATGATTAATGATTTCTAGTGGGTGGTGTGATCCCACCAACTGACTCATCATCTCACCTAACAGTTATTGGTGATGGGTTAGCCAATTGGTGAACAACTCTTGTTTAATGATTCTCTAATCATAGTGCACCCAAACTTGGTTTCTAAATCATGAATCTCATCATGCCTGGAATATTGATCCACTCCTTAGTTAAGACAAATCCACCATTTGCATAGATTGGATTCCTAATTGGGTCTCTTACCGTATCCAGAACATTGAGCCCAATCAAACCTCCAACCCATAGCATCCAATGCCTAATAGACATGGTGGTTGCATCTTCCTGATGCAACTGAATCACTGTATCTAGCTGAGAACAATCAACCCCAAGAAGGGCCCACACATCTATAATGGTGGAAGATCTTAGACTTAATCTTTTTTTAGGGAGATTTAATTTAGGTCTCATTAGACTAGAGTTGACATCGTCATAACCATTATGACTAGCCTAGTGGCATGGGTTAGCTTGGATTATTGGCCACCTCAGATCAGGATTGAGCCAACAAATATGGCCAAATAAGTGAGATCGGTGGAAGGGATATGCCATTAACTCAACAAGAATGCATTTGAGTTGAGTAGCTCCTAATTAAAAATCAGTTGATCGTATTTACCTTAGATACCAAATTATTGAGCTAGAACCAATCAGATTAGCCTACAATCCAGACTCTAACCATTGAGCCTAATTAGATCTTAGCTTGATCGATCACTCACGTGACTCGATCTTGACCCAGACTTAATCTTATTAGGTTGATTAATTTAAGCACTCTTGATCCCATCTTACCAACTCTTGATTCAATTTGATCAACTGCTTAGACCAAATTGAGCTACCCCAGTTCGAACCCAATTTTATGAATGTCTTAAATCTGAAAATTTTTAATTTATAAACTTAACATATTTCATAATCTTAATTCTTAATTAAGTTTAGAGTTCACAAACAAAATATGTAAATAAAATCCTAGGGTTTCAGGATCTAGGATTTTGTAGAAAATAACTTTTTCGAATTTCTGATTAAGGATGAATGCGCAGCACCCCTACACATCATAAGAACACCCCATCGAATGGGAGGAGAGGGCATTTAAATCCTACTTTATTCTAATGATCGGACGATCAAGGGGAACATCTTAATCAGAAATATGAAAACTACAAAACTAGTTAGATCATATATCTCATATATAAAATTGATCTAACTTTAAATATGTTTTGCATAAATCATATGTATCATATCATGCATATTTTCAAATCTAAATTATCTCATAATCATCTAAAAATCTAATTTAAATTGATTACATCAAAATAAATTCTATTCTAGATAATTATGTAGAATTATTCTACAACTAGTCTAAACATGCATTCATCATATCTCATATGAACAAAAAATTAAATAACTTTATTTTCTATTTTTCACATCTTATTATAATATTTATAATATTAAAAAATAGTAAATAAATAAATCTAAAAAATATAAATTAATCAAATTAAATTATGATCATGCAAGACTATACATAGAACGATTCTATTCTACAACTAGTCATGCATCTTATACAACTTAGATCAAAATTATTTAATTTCTAATTTTTTTCTGATTTCAAATCTAATCACATCTCATATGACATCTAAAATTATATAATTATTAGACAAAAAATAAATTAAAATTAGATCTAAATTATTTATGGAAACCTGGCTTTGATACCAGTTAAAAGGGAAATCCTGTTTCTCAGATCAGATTCGTTCAGATCTGATTTGACCAAGAAAAATATTTTAAAATTTTTTTTCTTGATCTAAATCAGATCTAGTACTTTTCAAATCTAATTTGATGAATGTAATAAAATAAATTAAATTAAATTAAATCAAATTTAGTTTATACCTTATTTTTGGATAATCTTATTATCCTATGATGATCTTGCTGATTGTCTGAGATTTTGGATGCAGCCACGCAATCGCCTAGCCTCTACCGGTATCCACTCAGATAGGATCTAGAGATCTTCTTCTTCTTAATCTTTTCTTCAATGATCAGATCTGGATATGATCTTGAAGATCCTTAAATTAATTTTTGAAGATCTGATGTCGTCTATTGCAGCAGTGCTGCATTCTTCCTTTCTTGTCGCCTTTCTCTTGCTTGGATCGGACCAAACTTGAGCCTAAGGCCTCTTGGGCATGGAGAGGAGACAGAGGATCAGAGGTAGGCATGGAGGAGAGGGAGAAGGCAATGTGGTGTGGGCAAGGGGAGAGCTCTCTCAAACCTAGGCACATATAGGGTTTATATGGTCCCTGCTGCATCATGCAGTGCCACATCATCTTGACCAATCACGTCTCTACGTGCAATCAGATCTAAATCTGATTGGTGGAATGACATCACCTGATCCAATCAGATGAGAGTCCCTCTCAAACATCCTTGGTGACACCAAGACTGGTCAAAGTAGAGTCTTTGGCACCACCTTGTTTGATACCATGAAGCAACCTGAAGTTCCATCTGTATGGGACTCCAGGCGTCATTATCCTTAGGCGCACACCTCCCTAGGCATGCGCCCCCTCCTTTTCTCTTTCTAGTTGGGGGACAAACCCCCATCTGCTCTCCTATGGGTGCATGACACATGGGTAGATGTCTAAGTGTCAAAGGTCAGTGTTTGACCAAAGTCAAAAGACAAGAATTAGCAGGTGATGAAAAATGGTAGGTGTTGTCTCAAATTTATCTCATAAATTAAGACAATCCTTTTCTAACCTGGATAAGCTCCAGTCAGACCAAGTAAAGGTACTTGAGTTAGCCCAAAAACATTTGGCCCAGTCGAGACAACATTTGATGATTGTTGAAGGAGAACATTAGGCTCAATCATGTCCTAGCATGATTTCCTTGAATCTAATTGAATCTAATTCAAATCAATTGAACTGGGTTAGTCCAATTGATAATATTCAAATCCAAACCCTTGTTTGTATGATCCAGTTAGGTTCAGTTTCATATGGTAATGAGATATGTCGCGATCTCTATCATCAACATCATTGAAACACCTTCCGATGGATCAGAACTTTTTTTATTTAGACAACTAGAATGATCGATCATCAAAATCATTCTACTTGCTCCCAAAATCCATCAGTGATACCTAGCAGTATATGGTGGCAATCCATCAAAACTGAAAATGAACCTCTCAGTGCAGTTACCTATGTGATTAAGTTCTTCTATCTTGAGCCCCGATCGGATTAGGGTTAAGGTTAGCTCGTCAAACCCTAATATCCATCATATGAATTAATCTTTCGATTCAAATCCAATGTAAAAATCTTAATAAAAACTCTTTCTATTATTTCACTTTGCCATGGCCATGGGCTTATGGATTTGATTCTCGTGATCATCATAGGGCTACTCCTCATCTACCAAGGTATATAAATTCTCTCTTGGTGCAATCCAATTCCTACAATGAACATGCTATAGCCAACATACACCTCAGAATTTTGAATGGCTAGGAGATCGGGTTATGGTGTAGTCAAATTATAATACCCTCAAGGTGAACTACCAATGCACCTCAACTCAAAGAACCAGACACACCACTGCAACTTCGAGCTAGTTATCAATGAGAAGGTAGACTTCCTAATGACTACTCGAGGTGGTCATGCTCAGTGTCCTCGTTCTCTAACGAGTACCTGTACTCTCACTCCAATGTCTCTACACCATAGACTTAAGACTCATCTACTATAAAGAAGTGATTGTACACCAATCTTTTGGATCAATCACCATCCTAATGATGCTTCTACGATCAGGAGCATTTTATGAGTTAATAATGAAAATCTGTCTTAAATTTTTAACTCTTGAAAATAAGAATTTTCAACTCTTGAAAATAACTCAAGGGATGTATCACAAACACTAAATATAGATTATGATAGAAAATAACCTATTTTATTATTTATAGTCAAAATTATAATTTTGCCCTTAGAAATGTATAACAAGTGTCAGCCAATTCTGGTTTCTAAGGCACACATATCTAACATAAGTACCACCAGTCCTTAGCAAAAGGATAGCGCTTGAGGGAGACAAAAGTCCAAAATAGAGAAACTGTGGGATGGACTTTGGCCAGTAGGCAAAGAGCAAGGAATCCTATAATAAACCTAAAGAAGTTTGGGATAACAAAGGAAAGAAATATATTTAAGAAGAAAAAAAGTACAATCATGGAAGGAGGAATGGAAAGTCTCAATCCAGCATGGAGAGCCTCTGTGTACAAACAAAAGCGACCTGGAGGAGGGGCACAAGCTCAACTGCTCAAGTCAGGAAGGTCCAGTTCGTACTTCAGAGGAATCCATATTGAATCTAGACTAGAGAAAGGTCTTCAGGGGAAAGAAAATAGGGAATGGTTTTTGGAACAAATGTTGGATGAGGCACTTCTCTAAGCTCGACCCCTTCCCTAAGGCCAAGATTTGGGGAGCTCAGATTGGACGGGCTCCTAGAACTGCTTGACCAGGATATCTCAGAAGTCATTTCAAATTGAACTAAATTTGAGAAAAACTCATGAAAAACTAGAAGAAATCGGTAGACAAATCTAATGAATAGAGAAAGAACAGCAAACCTCTCAAGAAACTCCAAAAAGTTAGAAAAGAAAAGAAAAGAAAGATAAGGAAATGCAAGAGAAGAGTTAGAATGCTAACATAAAATGGATGGAAAACTTGGTGGTGTTACCAGAATGATGAAAGAAGAATAGGGGAGATGTCAGAAACCAGAAGAATCGCAGGTAAGGCAACACAAGTCTCTCGAGCTTTAGGAAGATGAAAGGCAGAGTGGAGAAGAATAGAAGAGTCAGAGTAAGAAAGGGAAAGGAGGACGCACTTAAATAGGCAGAAGAACCCTAAGGTTGTTATGATTGTAGATCATCCATGTTGAATTTCGTTCCTCCCCGCGTCCTCTTCAATATAGCAGTGGCAGACACCTAACAGAGTCATTATGGTGCCCTACATTCGAGCTCCACACTAGAGGAAAATTCAAAGGTCCAGGTTGTATCGGGTCTTTCAGCAATAAAAAAACTTCCAGCTAGTTCGAATGGGCCAAAAATTTTCATCTCTTGAAGGCGGAAAGCCAGAAGAGACACATCTTTCGTCTGAACTCCAAACTCAGAAATAGGGGGACAAGTGTTAGGGAATAGCTCCCACCAAAATCTAGCTAGATGTCCGACTTGGTATAGAACTATATGAAGTAGTGATAGTTAAGTCCAGACATCAATCAAGTTGCTTCCCTATTTTAGGCAAATTCAGGAAGATCGACCTTCAGATCTTGTGCATTGGTTGATCTTCTTAAGGACAGTCCTTCCAACTTTCTTTCAATGATTGCGAACCTTGCTAAAACTGCACCATGAACTTCAGCCAAATGAGTTTGGATAGTGAAGGGAGTTTGCCAATTTAATTGACTCTGATCTTCAGCTCAAGGTAGTCAGCAGCCGTCCCATAGATATGGATCTCCTCCACAGATATGGAAAACTGGCTGAACACCTCTATTCCACTTTGTCGATAGTAAATCTCGCCAATTTCACACCAAGGACCTCAGCCAAACGAACTTGAGTCAGCAACAAGATCTTGCCATCCATATGAGTCCGATCTTCAACTTGGGATAGATAGTAGCAACTTCACAAGCATTGAAACCAAGTGTTCCTCCATCCCAACATTAGAATGAATTCCATTAGAATGATCGAAACATTTCCACTGCAGTCTAAAGTGCATAACCTACCATTTCCATCTAACCTTTAGTTCTTCAGACCACCTGTGCTTGTTCTCGGCTAACCATGAAGGTTGCCGAGCTCCTGAAAGCTATCAAAGATAGCTTAAGATTCAAATGCAAAGCCTAATCTATGAGCCTATCATTCGCAACTTAGGAGCCGACCATCAAGCTCCGTTTGATCGACCTTCAGTTCCAAATCTTAGCATCAATACTATACTATCTAGCTTGAAAACCTCTGACCTTCAATCCAAACTCTAACAAACAATACTGAACTGCCAGCAAGTCACGACAAATGACAGCCTACTCTTCGTAACAAACTTCGAGTGGCCAGAATGGCCTTTTGACATTCTATTATGGCTATCACTATCAATCTAATATGCTCCATCTATAAAAGGGATTCCTCCAGATATGTCTTCTTCTCTAAGTTCTCTTCTCCACTCTATTATTCTCCTATGTACTCCATTCTTGTTGGTTAGGAAGCTAACTTAATTATCGGAGAGTCCAACCGGAACCATCCACCTTAGGTCCGAACTCTATTTTATAGGTCTTATTGGCAAGATCATCTCCACCACCTCAAGCGAACTCTGGTGGCCATCCATTTTTTGCACCAACAACCCATAAGACAAGATTCACAAGTTTCTAATGATTCATAATCATAAGAATCAAAGAAGTCTTCTTTGTATAATTTGTTAATTATTGTCTTAGTAATATGACCAAGTCGACAATGCCAAAATAAAGTATTATTAATATATTCTTTCTTTTATTTTCTATTTTCATCAATATGAAAAACATTATCATTCAAAGATAGAGTCAAAAGACCATTGTTAAAAATGCCATAGCATAAGATTTTATTAGAATATTTAATTAAGCAACCATAGTTCATTACATTCATTTCATAACCTTGTTCTAGAAACAAGAGTACAGAAATAATATTTCTAATCTTAGACATGATAAAAAATTTTCAGCTCTAAAATCTTTCCAAAAGGCAACTTCAAGATATATGTCCCTATAGCTTTAGCTTGGATGGACTCTCCTCTAGTACTGTAGAACTCGAAGTCATCCTTCTTTAAAACTCTAATTTTTTGTAGCCCTTGCAAAGATGGGCATATATGAGAATTACAGGCAGTATCCAATACTCAGGAGTTTGAAATAGAAGAGTTTAATGATAATATTATCTATATCTCATATATACCTTTCGATGCAATTGGGCTTTACAGTTGCAAGGAAGGCCTTTTCCAATAACCTACTTTGCCACTTGTCCGGAAGCCTTCTTCCCCTTCTTTCTCTTATTTATGCAACCTTTAGGGTTTAGCCTCCTCTTTGAACTCTTTTTGCCTTACATTTTTTCAGGAAATCCCATCCACGAGAAGTGGAGGAGCCTTATTCTTCTTGATATGGCTTTCTACTATCCTAAGCATAGGCAAGGAAGTATTTAGTTTGTTCATATAATAGTTCATGACAAACTAAGAAAATGATTCTGGGAATGATTGCAAGATTAGATTCTGACTCAACTCTCCATCCATCACAAAACCTAATTGATCTAATCAAGTGATTAGGTCAATTACCATCAAAATATGATTTTGTATGAATGATCCTTCTACCATCTTAGCATAGAAGAACTACTTAGATATCTTATATCTAGCAATTTATACTTTGTTCTCCATAAAGCTCTTTTAGATTGAGCAATATGGACTATGCCAATGCCATCATGCTACCTCTATAACTCATTACTCATAGAGACCAGTATGATACATTTGACAGTCAGCTAATTATTTTGTCATATTTTATATGTGGTTTTTTCTTTCTCGATGGCATCCTCCCCAACCAGCTCAAGGTTAGGGGCATCGAGGATATAAGAGATCTTTTCTTGATTAAGTACAATCTTGAGATTCCTAAACCAATCCACATAATTGGGACTGGTCAATTTATTTGAGTCTAATATTTCATGCAGTGAAAGTGAAGAAGCTATATAGAATTTAATCTATATTTTAAAGAACATTACATAAACAAACAATTCATGATAACATACATAATTAAATTTGATCTTTAGTTTAATTATCTCCTACTATTTTATCGAATATCATAGCCCTCTTCTATGATAATTGAGAAATCCTAATTGGTTTTCTTAGTGGGATTGACACTTTAATTCCTCATGAAAGGTCTGGTGCTTGCACAACAAATCTTTTAGAAGTTCAAAGGTAGGAAGCTCTTTCCAATTGCATCATATGCAATTCTCAACATAGTTTTGGCCTCTAAAACATTAATAGCCTTGTAGTCACGCAACAAGTTATAATGTTTTAGTTAAATAAGACCCTTTATTTATATACAATCAAAATCTAATATTACTTTTCTTGTGGTTGCACAACAAAGCAGCATATCTAAAAATATCGTAAGCATCTTAATGCACTAGAATAGTATTATGTCAGTCCCCATAATAGGTCTTGTAGTTGCACAACAAACTAAGTATGGTTCTTGATATAACATTGACCTAACATGAAGGAAGGCCTATATGTAGTGAATATAACACTAAGCATTCAATCAAGATTTAAAATAATCTAATTGATCAGATAAGTAGGAGAGAGATGGGAGTTCCCCTTTTGCTTTTCTTAAACACCAACAAGTTGGCTAGGTCAGCTAATGGAACCAATTAAAAATTATATTTTCTTTACCAATCATGAACCATTTTTCTAGACATCAGTAGATCAATTACATCTAAATAGGTTCTGCTTTTAGTTAATTATACTATAACTTAATATAAATTTAAATGAGGGATTACTGGTCCCTTTACACATTATAGTCAAGTAGCATCTATACAATGAACATAATATTTCATATGAAATAATTGCATGCATTGATTACATCAATCATGACAAAACATAACTATACATACAAATATACTAGCATGCATAAATAAATACCATCATTTTAGGATAACCATCTACCACATTGCGGATATCCACCACCATGCCAGGGCAACCTTACAAAATGATGTACATCATACACATATCATAAATAATTAAATATGATCATATCATATTCCATAACATGCTATATTACTACAAAGATATCAATACATGATTAATCTAACAAGGGAGGCTCTGATACCACTATAGAATTCGATGACTAGAGCGGAAGCATAGATTTCAAAAAATTTTTAATGAAAACATAAAATCAATCTCTAACCCAGGACCTCCTTATTAAATTACAATCATATAATATGCATTTATAACATAAATATAGGTTATAGAAGAATACCTAAATTGCTAAACCCTAATTTAGGTCAAAATTTCGGCAGAGATTTAGTAGGGTTTCCACCAGGTGCCCATGTATTCATCCTCCAATGTTGATCCACATGGAGACTTAATCAAACCTCTAATTCCTTGGAACAATTGGTTCCTTAAATTCTTCTTCCAAGAATTTAATCGAGCAAAACTTCGTTAAGCCTTCCTTCCTTCCTCCTAGCCTTCCTTGTCTCTTCCTTTCTTTTTGCTTTGTCTTCCTTAATTTTTTTCTTAGATCGTTGTCTTAAAGAAGACTTCTTGTTTTTATTAGGACCTTGTCTCAACAAGGGAAAGAAGAAAATGATTGAACAATGGGGAGGGCATGTATGAAAGAAAGGATCGGGATGAATGATCTGACTCCTGGTGCGCACCCCTATTTATAAGATACGTAAGGGTGCCAAAACCAATTTCTCACACTCATTCCCTCCTCAGACCTCATGCCTATCCATAGTACTCATGCTCTATTTAATTTATCATGACACATAGAAAGCTATGGAATAGTTTCAAGAGTTGCTTCAGGTAGAAGGACTTTTCGGAATTAATTCAACGTTGTTTTCTGAAGTGTCACAATAATTTAATAGGAGGCACCACTTAATATAGGGCTTAGATCTGAAGAAAAAGCTATCTGAAGGCCCTCATGGTGCCATTCAGAAGTGTGGTGTGGGAAAAGTCAAGGTCCCAAACCACTTGGACTCTTGGTCCAAGTGGCGCCAACAAAGGAGGGGGCGGCTAGGAGTGTTGCTTTATCCAATTTTCAGATAAGGTACCAAAGAGTGTTATATGCAGAAGGAGTCCTCTGCACCTTCTCTTAATCTGAAGTCCATGCTATCTCATGGTTACGTGAAATAAATATTGAATAAACATAGGAAGTAGGCGCCATCTCAACTCATGCGCCACATGTCCCTTGCCATAATATTCCTTACATTTCAAGAGACATCCATCCCTTGGCCCAATAAGCCAAGGGTCAACCCAATTAGGAACCCAAATCAGACTTGGATTAAATTGAATTTAATTAGCCTAATAGGAACCAAATTCGAATCCGATTCGAATGCTGGAGTTAGGGTTCACAACATGTGCTAGCATGTTCAACTTGCAAACATGATCTAATCCAATTAGATCCTTGATTAATTCTCTTTATGTATGATCTATTGGATTCCATATGTAGCCAATAGTGGATCCGGATGCAAATTGACCAAATTTAGTTAGAAACCAATCTAACTGATTTAGGTCAAATCGAGCTAACCAGATTCGAATAATTAAAATTTTTTCTAATTGGTGATCGAATTAAACTCTTTAATTCGATAGAACCCATAAGACAAGATTGATGTCTAGTAATGTATTATATCTATCTGAAAGATATAAAATTTTGATAAAAATATCAAAAATATCCTTCAGTGGTAAGTTACCATGCAATTTGATCCTATGATCATCCTGCATCCCGAATATAACTTTAGATATGGAATCATATCAAATCCAATATCATATTCATATTTCTCTAAATTTATGATGGTGATTTGATTAATATCAATATTAGAAACTATTTCTAATATTTATTATGCTTGATCAAAGTCTTCCTGAATCATCATTTGATTGAAGTAATTAGGATGCGATCTCCTCGTACTAGCAGGATCGATTCCATGTTAACCTACTCATAACCTTTATATGCAATCCACTATATCGAAAATACCCCATACATGACTAAGTTATGCTTGAGTATGAACCAAAATATGGATTTGGTATCCTTCAGACATGACATTTATCTTTCCAAGAAGATGTGCCCTAGCACAGCTAAGGAGATAGAATGCATGAGCAAGATCTCTTATGCTTCAGCAATAGGGAGCCTCATGTATGCCATGTTATATACATAACCTAATATAGCCCATGCTGTGAGTGTCATGAGTAGATATCAGTCGAATCCAGACGAAGAATGCTGGACTTTTGTGAAATGTATCCTTAAGTACTTAAGAAGAACTAAGGATATGTTGTTGGTTTTTGGTGATGAAGAACTCCAAGTCCAGCGCTATATAGACTCGGATTTTATGTCTGACATAGATGATCGAAAGTTGACATCTAAGAGTCTGTTTGTGTGTAATGGTGGTACTGTCAATTGGAAGAGTTCCAAGCAGATAGTGATAGCAGATTCCACCATGGAAGTAGAGTACATCGCTACATCAGAAGCTACGAAGGAGGCATTTTGGTATAAGAAGTTTACTGTAGAGATCGGAGTGATGCCATCAGATGTCATTCCTCTATACTACGACAATAATGGTACCATAGCCCTTGCTAAGGAGCCAAGGTCTCATAAAAAATCCAAGCACATTGAGCGGCGATACCACCTCATCCGCGATTACCTCGAGAAAGGTTATGTTAAGATCAAGATAGTCGACTCCGCAGATAATGCGGTAGACCCACTTACAAAGCTGTTTGGCCAGTAGAAGATCGAAGCCCACCTTGAGATGATGGGACTTAGAATTGTAGCCAATTGGCTTTAGGTCAAGTGAAAGTTTGTTAGATATGCGTGCCCTAAAAGCCAGAATTCGTTGACACTTGTTAAACACTTCTAAGGGCAAAATTGTAATTTTGACTATAAATAATAAAATAGATTATTTTCTATCACAATGTGTATTTAGTGTCTGTGATACATCCCTTGAGTTAATGGCAATGATAATTCTTTTTTCAAGAGTTGAAAATTTAAGATATGGATTTTCATTATTAACTCATAAAATGCGCCTGACTATAGAATATCATGAGGATGATGATTGATCCAGAAGATTAGTATACAATCGCTTCTTTATAGTTTATGAGTCTTGAGTCTACGGTGTAGAGACACTGGAGCAAAAGTATAGGTACTCGTTAGAGAATGAGGGCACTGGGCATGACCACCTCGAGCAGTCATGAGGAAATCTATCTTCTCGTCGATGACTAGCTCGAAGCTACAATGGTGTGTCTGGTTCTTTAACTTGAGGTACATCGGTAGTTCACCTTGAGGGTGTTGTAGTTTGACTACACCATGACTCAGTCTCCTAGCCATTCAGAACCCTGAGGTGTATGTTGGCTATAGCATATTCATCGTAGGAATTGGATTGCTCCAAGAGGGAATCTTTCAACCTTGGTAGATAAGAAACAACCCTATGACGATCACGAGAATCAAATCCATAAGCCCATGGCCATGGTAGAGTGAAATAATAGAAAGAGTTTCTATTAAGGTTTTCATATTAGATTTAAATAGAATGATCAATTCATATGATGAAAACTAAGGTTTAACGAGTTCACCTTAACCCTAATCCAATCAGGGCATAAGATAGAAGATTTGGATGATCGTTCATTCTAGTTGTCTAAATCAAAAATATTCTGATCCATCGGAAGGTGTTTCGATGATGTCAATGATAGAGATCATGACATATCTCATTACCATATAGAACTGAACCTAACTAGGTCACACAAATTAAAATTTGGATCTAGATAACATCAATTGGACTAACCCAGTTCAATTGATTTGAATTAGATTTAATTAGGTTCAAGAAAATCATGCTAGCATACGATTGAGCCTAATGTTCTCCTTCAACAATCATCAAAAGTTGTCTCAACTGAGCCAAATGTGTTTGGGCTAACTCAGGTACCTTTACTTGGTCTGATTAGAGTTTGTCCAGGTCAGAAAAGGATTGTCTTAATTTATGAGATAAATTTGAAACAATACCTGCCATTTTCCATCACTTGCTAATTCTTGTCTTTTGACTTTGGTCAAATGTTGACCTTTGACACTTAGACATCTGCCCATGTGTCATGCACCCATAGGAGAGCAGATGGAGGTTTGTCCCCCTACTAGAAAGAGGAAAGGAGGGGGCACACGCCTAGGGGGCATACGCCCAAGGATAATGATGCCTGGAGTCCCATATAGGTGGTGCCAAGGTGGTGCCA
The DNA here is from genome assembly GCA_006176705.1 of Cocos nucifera. Lineage (NCBI taxonomy): Eukaryota > Viridiplantae > Streptophyta > Magnoliopsida > Arecales > Arecaceae > Cocos > Cocos nucifera. Next base: position 115,340 of record QRFJ01007115.1, read on the forward strand.
ATGACTCTACTTTGACCAGTCTTGGCACCACCTAAGGATGTTTTAGAGGAGCTCTCAGCTGATTGGATCAGGTGACGTCATCCCACCAATCTGATTTAAATCTGATTGCACATAGAGACATGTTGGTCGGAATGATGTGGCACTGCATGGCATAGCTATATAAATCCTATCTACGTCTAGGTTTTATAGAGTTCTCCTCTTGCCCATGCCACATAGCCCTCTCCCCTCTCCTCCATGCCTACCTCTGATCCTCTCTCTCCTCTCCATGCCTAAGAGGCCTTGGGCTCAAGTTTGGTGCGATCCGGGCAAGAGAAAGACGACAAGAAAGAAAGAAGCCAGCACTGCTGCAAGAGATGACATCGGATCTTCAAAAATTATTTTGAAGATCTTCAAGATCAAATCCAGATCTGATCTTTGGAGGAAAGATTAAGGAGAAGATCTCTAAATCCTGCTCGAGTGGATATCGGTAGAGGCCAGGCGATTGCATGGCTGCATCTAGAACCTCAGGCAATCAGCAGGATCATCATAGGATAATAAGATTACCTAAGAATAAGGTATAAATTAAATCTAATTTAATTATTTTATTTTATTAGATCCATCAAATTAGATCTGAAAAGTATCAAATCTAATTTAGATCTAAGAGAAAAATTTTTGAAATATTTCTCTTGGTCAAATTAGATCTGAGCGAATCTGACTTGGGAAATAGGATTTTCCCTTCAATTAGATACCGGGATTCCAAATCATATATGCAATTCATTACATGGACTTCAAATTGGTGGAAAGTTTGAGAAAGGTGATAGATTCCTTAATGTTGGGGATGGAAGTAAAATTTCAGTCCTAGCATTGGGAATTCTTGAACTCTTTTTCAAAAAAAATAATGTTGTTTTAAGTGATTATCACTATTGTCTATCTTTTATAATGAATATAATATCTATTGGGCTTTTGGCCTAGGATGGTTATTATTTGTCAATAAAAAGAAATTATTATGATATCATTATGAATGATGTTACAGTCATGCAAGGATAATTTAAAAAATGGCATTTACGTGTTATCATAGCCTATTAGTGTAATGTACACGTCAAACAAATATCCAAAACTAGATCATGTTTCTAATGCCTATCTTTGGCACTGTCAGCTAGGTCATATAAATAAGAATAAGATTAACAGGTTAGTTAAAGAGAACATCCTTGACATTGATGATTGTGAATCATTGAATACCTATCGGTCCTGTCTTCATGGTAGGATGACCAAATCACCTTTTACTGGAAAAGATGAATGGGCCAGTAAGCTTCTAGGTCTAGTACATACTGATGTATGTGGACTTATGAGCACATGTGCTAGAGGTGGGTTCTTCATTACATTTACTGACGACTTACCTAGGTAGGGGTACGTCTATCTTATGAATAGTAAATTTGATTTGTTTGAAATGTTCAAATAATATCAAAATAAGATAAAAAAATAACTTAAAAAAGTATTAAAACTCTTCAGTCTGACCAAGGAGGTGAATACCTTTCTAATGAATTTTTGACATATCTAGGAGAGAATGGGATTTTCTCTCGGTGGACCCCTCCTGGAACACCACAACATAATGGTGTGTTGGAAAGGAGGAATCAAATTTTGTAGGACATGGTTCGATCCACGATGGGGTTTGCGAGTTTGCTTATTTCATTTTGGGGCTATGCACTCGAGACTGCTTGCTTTATTTTGAATAATGTTCCGAGCAAGTCTGTTGCAAAGACTCCATATGAGATATGGACTGGAGGTAGGCCGACACTTTCACACCTTATGGTTTGGAGATGTTCGGCTTATGTAAAATCTTTGCAGGCATAAAAGCTTGGACCCAGGTCCGATAAGTGCTTGTTCATAGGGTACCCCAAGGAAACTAGAGGTTATTACTTCTACCATGCTGAAGAGCAAAAGGTGTTCATCAGCAATAGGATAGTCTTTTTATAAAAGAAGTTCCTTATGGAAGGAAAAGCTACCTCTAATGTTGAGCTTGGTGAAGTTCGATAGGTGAAAGAATTGACACATTCTAGTGAACATACAGAACTAAATTTGATAAGATCAAACCCAGAGCCCATTATAGAGGCATCCTTGAGGAGATCTGATAGAGCACTGTGTCAACCGGATAGATACTATGATTTCTTGGTCTGGGATGGTTATCCTATCAAACTCGATGAGAACGACGATGATCCGATCACCTACATGGATGCTATGCGGAGGACCGACTCCGATAAGTGGCTAGAAGCCATGAAGTCTGAAATGGAATCCATGAAGGTCAACAGTGTATGGACACTGGTTGATCCACTTGAAGGGGTAAAATCCATTGGGTGTAAGTGGATTTTTAAAAAAAAATAGGATGATGGGAAGATGGAGATCTATAAAGCCCATCTGGTTACCAAGGGATATCGTCAGCATTAAGATATTGACTATGATGAGACATTTTCTCTAGTAGCAATGCTCAAGTCCATTCAGATTATGCTTACGATAGCAACATTCCTAGACTATGAAATCTAGCAAATGGATGTAAAAATGACTTTCCTTAATGGAGAGCTGGACAATGAGGTGTATACGATACAGCTTAATAGATTCACATCCACAGACGAGTCCAAGATGTGTAGGCTTCAGAGATCCATCTATGGATTAAAGCAGGCATCTCAGAGTTGGAACATACATTTTGATAAGGTGATCAAAACGTATGGCTTTATTTAGAACGGATAAGAACCTTACGTGTTCAAATGGGCTAATGGTTCTCTAGTAGTATTTCTTATTTTGTATGTGGATAGGGAATAAAGGTTTGGCTATTGTCACAATTCTCCATGAAGAACTTGGGAGAAGCTTCCTACATCCTAGGGATGAAAACCTATAGGGATAGATCTAAAAGGTTGCTTGGATTGTCCCAGTCCATATACATTGATACCGTACTGAAGAGGTTCGGCATAGAGAATTCTAAGAAGGGCTTTCTCCAGATAGGCCATGGAATTTCTCTCTCGAAGAGGGATTATCCAACAAGTTCTCAAGAGAGGGAGTGTATGAGTAGAATTTCATATGCTTCAGCAGTGGGTTCTATTATGTATGCCATAATGTGTATGAGACCAGACGTGGCATACTCACTACGGGTAGTGAGCAGATACCAGTCTGATCTAGGTGAGAACTACTGGAAGGTTGTGAAGATAATCCTAAAGTATTTGAGAAATACCAAGGACTAGTAGCTCATCTATGGAGATACTAACTTAAAACTTGTGGGGGATACACTGACTCCATTTTTTAGTCAGAACACGATGACAGTAAGAGTATGTCAGGTTGTGTTTATCCTGAATGAAGGAGCGGTCTGTTGGAAAAGTTCCAAGCAACACACTATAGCCGATTCTATGTGCAAGGCAGAGTATGTTGCTGCATCTAATGCTACGAAGAAAGTTGTATGGCTGCAAAAGTTTATCGATGAGTGGGGAGTGGCACCCTCCTTGGATGGTCTGGTTCTGCTATACTGTGACAGCACTGGAGCTATAGCTTAAATGAAGGAGCTGAAGACACATCAGCACACCAAACACATTCTACATGCTACCACGTTGTACATGAAATCATAGAGTGAGGAGACGTCGAGCTTTAGAAGATCGACGGAAAGGAGAACATGGCCGACCCATTTACTAAAGCTCTCAGAATCAAAGATTCGATAATCACAAATGGAAGATGGGTATTTGATGCTACTTTGAGTAGCTTTAGTCTAAGTGGGAGTTGTTGGAAAATTTATCCTAAAGCTAATCATCTAGGTTGTAGATGATTGAGCTAAATATAATTTATAGTTGAATTTTAATTGAATAAAATAGTTATTCTAGCAATTTCATTACTTTGTGCATCTTCTTATAATGAACTCTCTATGATGAAGTCCTTAGGACGATTTAGACTCGGCAAAAGAGGATTTGTCATTTAGTTCTTAAACTGATCATGACCAAATGATTCATTGTTATCTAGGACGACGTTAATCAAGAGTAGGTCATTGTGTGCCATAAGTATTGGTTGTCCTCTTAACTAAGAAGCATGGTGATGCTGTTATGGCATGCAGGTGAAATGTAGGGGTACATTTCACTGATCATGACCCAACTGTGGAGCTCTCTTCTGCTAAGAGTTGCTCATGAAGGATATGGGTATATGTGTCCCTTAAACCTGAGATCACCATGGTGACTTGCAAGTAACTTACTGTACTTAGGTACCGGACTACCTGAATTTTTAATTCAGCGATAGAAGGCTACTGGGTGCAGTCAAGTACTTGGCTTGTCAGTGCATGAGTCAAGATGGGATTGACCTCTCCAAGTGTTGGAGTAAGTGCATCGCTGTATTTCAATTTAGCAAATCCTTGATCGGGGTAGTCCATATAATGGACGTTGAATTTTGAAATATAATGTGGATGAATTTTTAAGGTTGGTAGTTAATCCTAGATCATCCTATGAGCATTGTGGTCTAGGGGATGAATTATACGATAACCATATGCCACAGATTCATCATTGTTGCATTGCAACTTTTCATCCTATCTAGACGTTGGGTACCATTGCTAGATGGTCACATTGATTGGTATAAAAATTAGTTCTTATGCAACCGGCTTAGGATTCGAACCGGGGTCACACACAATAGGAGTTCCTACCTGATCTGATGGCTGATTAGGAGTCCCACTGGATTGGGACTCAGTTATTTATTAAAGGATTAATTAGCAAATAGATTGCTGATTAGCTCAATTTGATTGAGTAATGAGGAATTGATCAAGTCAAATTGAATTTGATTCAATTTAGTTGACCTGATCAGATCATGTGATGATCTAATCGCTTAGGAAGATGGACCCTAATACGATCAGAGATTAGACCTAATTAATTTTTAATTTGATTAGGAATTAATTGGTTTGAGTTAAGCCTAATTTAATTAGATTTGACCTAATCTAATTGGATCTAGAGTTATTGGTTTAGTTGAAACCAATTTGAACTAATTCAAAGTAAGTTTGAATTTAAACATCTATCTCCCTGCACCATTGACCTTTGACCCATTCTCCTTCTCAATGCACATTGGAAATGTGCATGGGAATTCTCACGCTAAGAAGCCTTCTGCGCCCCTTCTCTTATCTCCTTTTGACTTGGTCCAAGGATTGGATCAATTCAAAGCAAGTTGAATTTTGAATTCAACTTGATTTATTAGTGTTTGAAACCATATCTCCCACGCATCCTTATCTAGTCTCCACACCTTCTCAATTGTTTGATCGCCATTTTATTTGTGTGCACGCAAGAAGGAGAGTCCTTCTGCATGTTAAACATTGGGGTGGGCACTAGAATAAGATGAGGAGTCCTCTTAAATTTTGAATTCAAAAGATTGGTTGAAACAAGTTCAACCAAACCTATCCATATCCTCCCATGCATTGATGCCTATTAAAATGAGATTTTTTTTAGGTATGCACATGTGAGAAATAAGAAGGGAATGTGTGGGGATACGTGAGGTTTTGTGAGGGATTTCTTTAGGACAGAAATCAGAGAAGGCGCATCTCTTTTGGCATGAGAGAGAAGATTGCCAAGATTCTTGTGGGTGTGTACTGAAATGTTAGAGTTGGTACTCAAGGTTTTGGGTGGAGAGTTTGAGCACCGTGAGTGCAAGATCACCACCGATTTTTTCCACCACCATCTTGTCATCCTCCATAGAGTCTTCTGATCTTCTGGAGCATCCAGAAGTTTGAGAGAAGTTCATCGACTAGATCAATGAAGGTCGGCTATCGAAGGCCCTGGAGAGGAGCTAGCACTCCAGAGGGGTTGATCAGGACCAGAGGCTCCATATGGACTCACCATAGAGGCCGGACATATGTGCGGCTGCAGCACGATGGGAGGGCATCTTTCGGTGGATCCAGATTGTGGTGATATCTATCCGTGCATAGATACTATGTTCTGAACATAGATTGATCAGCAAATATGATTTGCTGATTGTTATTTTTCTAACACATATTAACATGTCAAAGATCCTAATTAGGGTTCCATGATTAGATCATTGCAAGCATAGAATTAACTTTAGATTAATTTTGCCTCTGCTGTTGTTAATTATCGAAAAAGTTTCGAAAGGAATGACCTAAACCCTGCTAGTTTTTCTTCAATCAGGCCTTCATACTTTGCTCCATTATTAGTAGCAGGGAATTCAAAGTGCAAAGCATATTCAGCTACCCCAGAAGTGTTAGATGAATTGTCCACATATAATGCCCAAAAGTCTTCAGGGAGGTCAGTCTTTTATTCAGAGGAGCTAGGGATATGAACTTCTTGATGCTCTAGTTCGGTTGCACCTAGAATGGTGCACTTCACTATAAAATTGGCCAATATTTGAGCTTTGATGGAGGGCCGAGGTTGAAAATGAATGTCAAATTTAGTTAACTCAATTGCCCACTTTGCTACTCTTTCGAAGGTATCAGGACTGTGAAGAACTATCTTGATGGGTTGATCCGTAAGGAGAGTAATTGTGTGTCCCTGACAATAAGGTCAGAGCTTCTTGGTTGTAATCAATAAAGCATAAGTTAATTTTTTCTAATTTGGTGTATCATGTTTCAGCATCCCTCAGGACTCTGCTCATATAGTAGATTGGCTTCTGAACTTTAGCTTCTTCTCTGACCAGGATGGCTCAAATAGCTATGGGGGACACAGCGAGGTACAAGAATAGTTCTTCTCCAAGTTTAGATTTGGCTAGGAGCAGGGGTGAACTGAGATAGTTCTTCAATTCTTCAAGAGCCCACTAGCACTCAGGAGTCTAGTTGAAGTTCTTAAGCTATTTGAGTACTTAGAAGAAGGGCATGCAACACTCCACCGACCTTGAAATGAAGCGATTCAGGACCCCTACCTTGCCTGTGAGGTGTTGGACTTCTTTTATTGTTTTTGGGGCAATCATCTCTTGGATGGCTTCGATCTTTCCTAGGTTGACTTTAATGCTACAGCTTGACACCATGAATCCTAAGAACTTCTCCGAGGTTACTCCGAAAGCGTATTTTATGGGATTCAGCTTCATCTTGCACTTTCGGAGAATACTAAAGGTCTCCTCAAGATCGACAATATGATTTGGTGAAGATCGGCTTTTAACCAGCATGTCATCTACATAGACCTCCATGTTTCGATCAATTTGCTTCTTGAAGATCTTATTTATCAGGCACTGATAGGTTGCTTTTGCATTTTAAGGCTCGAAGGGCATGACAATGTAAAGACTACAATCAGTAATAAAAGTAGTCTTCTCCTCATCCTCTGGTGCCATCTGAGTTTGATTATAGCCAAAGAAGGCATCCATGAAGATGAGGAGTTCATGGCCTGAAGTTGCATCTATTAGTTGGTCAATCATGGGCAGGGGGTAGCTATCTTTTGGACAAGCTATATTCAAGTTTGTGAAGTCTATGCACATTCTCTACTTGCCATTTGCCTTTTTAATAAGAACGACATTTGCGATCCAATTCGAATAAAATACTTTCTGAATGAATCCTGCATTGAGGAGCTTGTCGACCTTGTCCATTATAGCCTTCTACCTTTCTAATGCAAAACTGTATTTTTTCTACTTTACTGGTCGACGCTTCAGGTCCACATGCAAACAATGCTCCATTACTTCTGCATAAATCCTGGGCATGTGTACAGGTGCCCAGGCGAAGACATCGATATTCTTTTTCAAGAAGGTGATGAGCCACTTTTTGACTTCTTCTTTCAGATTCAAGCCAATCTTCATAGTGCGTTCCTTATTCCCATCATTTAAAGGGACCTCCTCCAGGTCATCAATGAAGGAAAAAATCTAGTTTTCCAGATCTGGTTGGTTCAGATCTGATTGGATCAAGAGAGATATTTAAAAATTTTTTTTCTTGGATCCAGATCAGATCTGAGACTTTTTAGATCTAATATTATTGATCTAATAAAATAAAATAAAATAGTAAATTAAATTTAATTTAATTTTACCTTGTTGCGGGTAATTTGATTATCCTATGATGATCCTGATGTCTGCCTGAGGTTCTGGATCTAGTATTGCAAGTGCCTAGCCTCTATCGGTATCCACTCGGATAGGATCTGGAGATCTTCTCCTTCTTTATCACTTCTCCAAAAATTAGATTTGAATCTGATTTTGAAGACGTGAGTTGTCTCTTGCAGTAGTGCTGCCTTCTTCCTTTTCCTGTCGCCTTTCTCTTGCTTGGATCGCACCAAACTTGTGCCCAAAAATTCTTGGGAATGGATATGAGAGAAAACACCTAAAGATGGCATGGAGGTGGGAGAGGGGAAGCCTTGTGGTGTGGGCAATTGGTCAAGCTTTTTTAACCTTGGTGCAAATGGGGTTTTTATAGACCCTATTGCGTCATGCAGTGCCACATCATCCTGGCCAATCATGACCTTTTGTGCAATCATATCTAAATCTGATTGGTGGGATGACATCATCTGATCCAATCAGATGAGAGCCCCTCTAAATCATCCTTAGATGGCACCAAGACTGGTCAAAGATAAGTCTTTGGCACCACCTAGGTAGAGTGCATGAAGCAACCTGGAGTCCCATCTGTATGGGACTTCAGGCATCATCATCTTTGGGCGCACACTTAGGGAGGCATGCGCCCCCTCCCTTTCCACTTTTTAGCAGGGGACAAATCTCCATCTTCTCTCCTATGGGTGCATGACATATGGGCAGATGTCTAAGTATCAAAGGTCAATGTTTGACCAAAATCAAAAGAAAAGATTTAGCAGGTGATGGAAAATGGCAGGTGTTGTCTCAAATTTATCTCATAAACTAAGACAACCCTTTTCTGATCTGGACAAGCTCTAGTCAGACCAAGTAAAGGTTTCTGAGTGAGCCTAAATACATTTAGCTCAGTTGAGTCAAACTTTAATGATAATTAAAGGAAAATATTAGGCTCAATTATGTGCTAGCATGATTTTCTTGAACCTAATTGAATCTTATTCAAATCAACTGAACTGGGTTAGTCCAATTGATAATATCCAGATTGAAACCCTTATTTGTGTGATCCAGTTAGGTTCAGTTCTATATGAAAATGAGATACGTCACGATCTCTATCATCGATATCATCGAAATACCTTCCAATGGATCAGAACTTTTTTTATTCAAACAACTAGTATGATTGATCATCTAAATCATTCTAATTGCTCTCAAAATCCATCAGTGACACCTAGCAGCATATGGTGGCATCCCATCAGAACTAAAAATGAACCTCTCAATACAGTTACCTGTGTAATTAAGTTCTTCTATCTTGAGCCCCAACTGGATTGGGGTTAAGGTCTCGTCAAATCCTAATATCCATCATATGATTAATCATTCGATTCATGTCCAATGTGAAAACCTTAATAGAAACTCATTCTATTATTTCACTCTTCCATGGCCATGGGCTTATGAACTTGATTCTCATGATCATCATAGGGCTACTTCTCATCTACCGAGGTAGATAGATTTCCTATTTGTGCAATCCAATTCCTACAATGAACATGCTATAGCCAACATACACCTCAGAATTTCGAATGGCTAGGAGATCGAGCCATGGTGTAGTCAAACTATAGCACCCTCAAGGTGAACTGTCGATGTACCTTAGGTCAAAGAACCAGACACACAACTATAGCTTTGAGCCAGTCATCAATGAGAAGGTAGACTTCCTAATGACCGCTCGAGGTGGTCACACTCAGTGCCCTTATTCTCTAATGAGTACCTGTACTCTCACTTTGGTGTCTCTATACCATAGACTCAAGACTCATCTACTATAAAGAAGTGATTGTACACCAACCTTCCGGATCAATCACCTGATGATCCTACGGTCTGGAGCATTTTATGAGTTAATAATGAAAATTCATGTCTTAAATTTTCAATGCTTGAAAATAAGAACTATCATTGCCATTAACTCATGGGATGTATCATAGACACTAAACACACATTTTAATAGAAAATAATATATTTTATTATTTATAGTCAAAATTATAATTTTGCTCTTAGAAGGTATAACAAGTGTCAGCCAATTCTAGCTTCTAGGGCACACATATCTAACAAACTCCCACTTGACCTAAAGCCAATTGGCTACAAATCTAAGTCCCATCTTCTCAAGGTGGATTTCGATCTTTTGGTGGCTCAACGGCTTTGTAAGTGGGTCTATCGCATTGTCTGTGGAGTCGACTCTCTTGACCTTGATGGATCCTTTCTCGAGGTGATCGTGGATGAGGTGGTATCACTGCTCGTTGTGTTTGGATTTTTTGTGAGACCTCGGCTCCTAAGCAAGGGCTATGGCACCAATATTATCGTAGTATAGAGGAATGGCATCTGATTGCATCACTTCAATCACTGCGGCGAACTTTTTGTGCTAGAATGCCTCCTTCGCAGCCTCTAATGTAGCGATGTATTCTACTTTCATAGTGGAATCTAGTATTACCGTCTGTTTAGAACTCTTCCAACTGACAGCACCACCATTACACACAAATAGATTTCCAGATGTCGACTTTCGATCTTCTATATCGAACATAAAATTCGAGTCTGTATACCCTTGGACTTTGAGTTCTCCATTACCAAAAATCAAGAACATATCCTAAGTTCTTCTTAAGTACTTAAGGATACATTTCACAGAAGTCCAGTGTTCTTCTTCTGAATTTGATTGATATCTGCTTGTGACACTCACAGCATGGGCTATATCAGGTCGTATACATAATATGGCATATATGAGGCTCCCTATTGCAGAAGCATAAGGGATCTTGCTCATGCGTTCAATCTCCTTTGGTGTATTGGGACACATTTTCTTGAAGAAATGAATGCCATATCTGAAGGGTACCAATCCCCTCTTGGAGTTTTCCATGCTAAACCTTTTTAGCACTACCTCTATGTACATCTTTTGTGAAAGACCTAACATCCTATTCGGTCTATCTCTATAGACTTTGATTCCAAGAATGAAGGATGCTTCTCCTAGGTCTTTCATGAAGAATTCTTTCGATAACCACATTTTAACTATGGTCAACATGGAAAAATCATTTCTAATAAGGAGGATATCATCCACATATAGTACGAGAAAGACAATAGTGCTCCCACTGATCTTTCTGAAAATATATGGTTCCTCCTCATTCTTGATGAAATCAAATAATTTGATCACATCACTAAAATGAGTATTCCAGCTCCGAGATGCTTGCTTAAGTCCATATATGGACCTTTGCAGCTTGTATACTTTGTGATCAGTATCACTAGATGTGAAACCCAGCGACTATTGCATATAGATATCTTCCTCAAGATATCTATTTAAGAACATCGTTTTGACGTCCATTTGCCATATTTTATAATCAAAATAGGCTACAATAGCAAGCAATATGAAGATAGATTTTAGCATAGCTACCGACGAAAAGGTATCTTGATAATCAATGCCTTCACGTTGACTATATCCTTTTGCCACTAGTCTAGTTTTGAATGTCTCTACATTTCCATCTACACCAATCTTTCTCTTGTAGATCCATTTACACCCAATAGGTACTATACCTTCAGGTGGATCTGCTAAGGTCCAGACTTGGTTTGAGTGCATCGAGTCAATTTCAAACTTCATTGCCTCTAACCATTTCTCAGAGTCGATATCCGATATTGCCTCATCATCGATTTTGGGATCGTCACCATGAACCCCATTACCTATGAGGAATATTTCTCCTACTTCTTCTGAAATAGTATCTAAGTACCTCTCCAGAGGATGGAAAATCCTTTCCAATCTACAAGGTGGAGGACATAGTGATTGTATTGGCTCAACCTGATTTGGTTCCATTTGGTCCTTAGCTCGTTGCTCTTATGAGACTTTCTCCTCGAGCTTGATCTGCTTTCCAATGCCGCCATCTTGAATAAACTATTTTTCAAGAAAGATGGCATATCGACTCACAATCATATTGTAATCTTCTAAAATATAGAAATAATATCCTAACTCTTTAGGATATCCTATGATTCGAGCTCTAAAGGATCTATAGTCTAACTTGTCTGCTTGTTGTCTTTTGACATGAGCCGGACAATCCCAAATTTTGAAATAACTCAGACTTGGTTTCTTACCATGCCATATCTCATACGGTGTGGTAGGAACGGTTTTAGAAGGAACCCTATCAGTAAATATATAGCAGTTAACAACCTGTGTCCCAAAAGAAAATCAGAGAGGTCTATGAAGCTCATCATGAATCGGACCATATCTAATAGGGTCCGGTTCCTCCATTCTAAAATCTCGTTGAGTTGAGATGTTCCAGGTAGAGTCCATTGAGAGACCGTGTCATTCTACTTGAGATAGTCCAGAAATTCTCGACTAAGGTATTCACCTCCTCGATCTGATCAAAGAACCTTAATGAGTTTTCCAATTTGCTTTTCTACTTCATGTTTGAATTCTTTAAACTTTTCAAAGTCTTCAGACGTGTCTCATAAGATATACATACCGATACCGAGATAAATCATCAGTGAAGGTTATGAAGTAGACAAAATTATCTCTAGCTGGCACATCAAATGGGCCGCACACATCAGTATGTACTAGGGCAAGTAAATCCATGGCCCTTTCCCCATGTCCCACAAAAGGGCATAGTCATTTTGCCATGAAGACATGATTCACAAATTTGTTAATCCTATTTTCTCCAATTTGTTAATGCTATCTTCTACTATATGACGCAGTATCGTTTGGACTATCCCTAGGTTGTTTTGATTTTATAGCATTCATATTTTTCTCGATATTAAAAATAGATATATTAATATGTAACTAGTAAAGACCGTTAATAAGAAAATCACTTGCAATTTTATTTCTTTCATAAAGAATGTTACAATGGTCCTTAAGAAAACTAATTACATATAGCCTTCTTGTGCTAAACATGAAACAGAAATCAAATTCCTATTTGCTATAGGCATATATTAACAATCCCCAAGTACTAAATCTAAACCAGATGGTAGTCAAAGAGGGTAGATTCCTATGGCCACAGCAGCAATCCTTGCTCCGTTTCCAATGCGTAGGATCATCTCATCATCCCTCAGCCTCCTGTTATCCTCAAGACCCTATACGGAAGTGCACAAATAAGCACTAGAACCAGAGTCAAGCACCCAACTAGATGCAGAAGAAACCATAAGATTAGATTCAATAATGAGCATACCTCCAGAAGGACCTGCCTCCTTATTCTTCAGAATGGCAAGCTATGAAGGGCAGTTCCGTTTCCAGTGGCCATCAGTGTTGTAATGGAGATACTTTTCTTTGTCGGCAGCCTTCTTCTTCAGCTCTGCCTTCTTTTTCTTTCCTCCTTTCACCTTCTATCTTTTCACAAACTTCTTCTTCTTTCCAAAAGACTTTTCTCTTAGAAGAAGTCCGTTCCATAGCAAATACTGAGCCTTTAGAACCTTTCATTGAAAGCTTAGTAATAACCAGCATGTTCATAAGCTCAGCTAGAGTATTTTGAAGTTTATGTATATGGTAGTTCATGATGAACTGTCCATATACATTAGTCAAGGATTGTAGAATTATATCATTCTGTAGATCCAGGTCCAACTCCACTTCGAGCTTCTCAAGCTCTTCTAAATCCTTGATCATCATTAGACAATGATCTTGGATGGACTGCATTTTAGCCTTGAATAGTTATTTAGTGATTTGATATTTGGCTGCACGACTTTGTTCATCAAACATCTCTTGCACGTGAGCCAATATTTGGCGGGCAGTCTTGATATCTTCATGTTGGCTCCAAAGCTCATCAGACATCGAGCCCAACATGTAGTATCTGGCCTTGTTATCTTCTTCCATCCACTTATCAATAGATGCTCTTTGTTCAACAGATGAACGAGCTGGTAAGGCCGGATCCTGGTCCAAGACATGAGTTAACTTCTTAGAACCCAAAATGATTTCGAAGTTTTGGAGTCAATCCTTGTAATTAGATCCGATCAGTCTATGGGTGTCCAGGATACGTGCTAGTGGGATGGATGCAGACATTTTATTTTTTCCTATAGAGAGAGTTAAAGTTTCTTGTTAGATATTGTAATTAAGACTTGACCAAATTATTTAGGGACTTAATTTTTAAATAAATTAGCTTCCACTATTTTCTCGGATCACTACACTCCCTCTATAGAGATGCGAAAATCTCCATGATTATAGATTTCTAATGGGTGGTGCAGTCCCACCAACTAACTCATCACCTCACCTAACAATTATTGTTGATGGATTAGTGAATGAGTGAACAACTCTTGTCCAATGATTCTCTAATCATGATGCATCCAGACTTGGTCTTGAATTCATGAATCTCACCATATCTGAAATATTGATCCACTCCTTAGTTAAGTCAGACCCACCATTTGCACAGATTAGATTCTTAATTGGGTCTCTCACCATATCTGTAATATTAAGCCCAACCCATCCTCTAGCCCATAGCATCCAATGCCTAATAGACATGGTTGCATCTTTTTGATGCAACTGAACCACTATGACCAATCGAGAACAATCAACCCCAAGTAGGGCCTGCACATCGATAATGGTGGAAGACCTTAGACTTAATCTTTTATTAGGAAGATTTGATTTAGGTCTCTTTAAGCTTGACTTGACATAGCCATAACCATTATGACTAACCTAGTGGCATGGGTTTGCTCGTACTGTTAGCCACCTTAGATCAGGATTGGGCCAACAAATATGGCTAGGCAAGTGAGACCAGTGGAAGGAATATGCCATTAACTCGATAAGAATGTATTCGAGTCGAGTAGCTCCCAATTAAAAACCAATCAGTCGTATCTACCAAACTTATCTTAGACACAAAATTATTGAGCCAGAACCAATCGGATTAGCCTACAATCTAGACTCTAACCACTGAGCCTAATTAGGTCTTAACTTGATCGATCACCCATGTGACTCGATCTTGACCCAGACTTAAAGCAATGATCATAATTTAAATTTTATTAATTATAATTTAGATATATTTATTTATATTTTTGATATTATAAATATTATAATTAGACTATAAAATAGAAATAAATTTATTTATTTATTTCATATGAGATATGATAGATGATGTTTAGACTAGTTTGTAGAATAGTTCTACAATATATTTAGAATAATATTTAATTTGATATGAAAAAATTTAAATCTTTTTTAGATATTATGAGATAATTAGTATCTAATAACAAGCATGATATGATACATGAAATGTATGCAAAATATTTTAGTAATCAATTTTTATTATGTTTTATATTGATGTAGATCTAACTAGTTTTGTAGCCTTATCATGTTTAATTAAAGGCATTCCCCTTGCCGTCCGATTCATAAGAAGAAGTAGAGTTAAGGCCCTCTCCATCCCATTCGATGGGTGTTTCTTATGGTGTGTAGGGGCTGATGTCATCCTTAATCAAAATCAAAAACTTTATTTCTGTAAACCAGATCCTGAAAATCCTAGATTTTATATACATGTTTTGTTTATGAACCTAAACTTAATTAGAATTATGATTATGAAATATATTAGGTCAAAATGAGAATTTTCGATTAAGATATATTCATAAAATTGGGTTCGGTTGTGCTAAATTAGGTCTCGCGATTGATCAAACCTGAATCAAGGTTGGTTTAGAACTGATTCAAGAGTCTAAATTGACCCAGCTAATAGGAT
>QRFJ01007116.1:0-17887 GCA_006176705.1 Cocos nucifera
GACGAGGGAGATTGAGAGAGGAAGAGAGGAAGATCGAGAGATGGAAAAGCTGGGAGGGAGGGGTTCGGTCTCACCGCCATCGTCGATGAGAGAGATCGAGAGAGGGAGAGAGGGAGTGATCGAGGGGATGGCACATAGCCGAGCTGGCTCGGATACGCAGTCGAGCCAGCTCGAGTCATGATCGAGCCGACTGGGAGAGGACCCTAGCCGGATGTCTCAAGCACGGAGCTGGCTCGACTTTTGAGCAAATAGAATTTGATATATCTCTCTAAGATTCCACCATCATCTACTTTGTTCTTCTTTCAGATTTTTGGATTAACACCAAGGTTCATGCAAAAGATCGGATCTACGACTGTTGCTCATCCTTAATTATTTATGAATGTAATTCATGTTATAAAATTTATTGCATAATATTTTTTGAATGTTTATATCATGTTGCTTTTATTTATTGCATTGCATAACGATAGACCCTATCAATTGATTAGTGTACATATTAGAGACTATTTATTGATGCTATACTAATATTATTGTTCAACATGTTATATTGATTAATGTTCATTAATGTTGCAGGTCATGATGGCACTGAAACGTCATCTAGCTTTCACCCCTACCTCTCGATGGATTACACGCAGTTTAGCATCCGAGGAGCAGTCGGAGCATACTCCATCCACCTCGGCATCGGCTACTCAGGAACCTCCACCGATGGCATCTACTCCACCGACAACTGAGCCTCTACCGTCGTCCATATTTGAGGCACATGCTACTACACAGGCATCTGAGTATATATTTTTATTATATTAGCACAACTTTATTTTTTATATAGTATTTGTATACTTATATATTTGCATAATGTATATGCATTGCAGATGCATCATCCAGCCAGACATTTCATAGTCCCACACGTATGGCACATGTGTGAAACCACCAGCATCAGATGATGGTCTATTATGATGCAGAGGAAAGGCCGGTAGGAGAGACCGCATGGGAGATCGGGTATGGAAGGAGAATGGATACTGCCATCGTTCCCGTAGAGCCCAAAGACTGGCATTTGATGGATACTGCCATCAGAGATCGGGTATGGAAGGAGATATGGATAAGTACGTGCTTGTGAGGCAGTCGAACATTATTCCCGTAGAGCCCAAAGACTGGCATTTGATGGATACTGCCATCAGAGATCGGGTATGGAAGGAGATATGGATAAGTACGTACATCTTAGTTATATTTATGCATTTTATATGTTTACACTATATATGTTTGATTAGAATAATTTTGTAACTAACTTTTGATAAATTTGTACAGAGGAGGTACGACTTTTTCGATCACAAGAGGGCTCGAGATGCCCGACTGAAGAAGATCGAGGAGTTGTACCAAAGTTACAAGGTCAAGCTTCATAGAGGATGGCTCGAACACCGATGAGACACTCTGAAGGAGTTTGTTTTCTGGATACAGGTCTGTCCTTCGAGTCAGTTGGAGAGGATGGTTAGACACTAGAGGAGCTAGGAGTTTGAGGTAAAATTCCTAACTTTTGAATTTTTCAGTACGCTTAAAATTTTATTTAAATATTTATTATTTATTTAAATACTTGTTAGGCTACCTCCTATCATATTTGGGAGAACCGTGTAGCCCAGGAGTATACGCACCCTCTAGGCCACGAGTCTATAGCCAGTCGTGTGCATAGAGAGGTAATTAATTCTAAATCTTACTAGATAAATTAAATTTATATTTTTTATCATCTTTCTGATAAATTTGTTCTTTGTTATAGCTGATAAGAGATGGAGTGATATCCAGCTATAGTGAGATCTTTCGATCCAGTCGTATGGACAAGACGGACAGGCTGATAAACGTCGTGATCGGGCATATTTTTGTAAGTATTAAATATATTAGTATATATGATTAGTATTATAGCATTTTTTATAAAATTTTATTTTAATTTATAATTATAGGATTAGTTAGATGCACTCACGAGCGAGGGCCCAGATATCTCTGAGCCCCATGACCATCGATCTTAGGTCTTGGGATCTGAGCACTCTAGGAGGATCCGATGCAGGCCCGATCACATGTCGATAAGCTACTGGTTCGAGGCGAGCATCTCCTCATAGACATCTGGTGTCGTCAGCTAGAAGGAGCTTGAGGAGGCATTGGCACAGGTAGATCATGCTACGATGCATGTAGATCAGGTTGAGGAGCACGCATCTCATCTGGAGGGCATCGTGAGAGATATGATGTCGATGCTCAACGCATGTTTTGGAGTCATAAATTTTGAGAATATGTTGGCTCGCATTCCATCTCTAACTTTGGCTCCGACTATAGCTCCGACTTCAGCTCTGGCTTTGGCTCCAGCTCCAACTTCGGCTTCGATTTTGACTTCAGCTCCGACTCCGGCTCCCGATGATGACGATGATGATATAGATTTAGAAGACTTTTAATGTATTTTATTTTTTTAAAAAATATTATAATAAATTTTATTTGATAATAAAATTTTAGTATTTTAGAATAATTTTTGTATTTATTATATTTCTTATGTTATATATCTATATTTATCAGGTAAAATGTATAAAAAAAATAAAAAAATTATTTTTTTTAATTATTCAAGATCTATGATAGTGATTTTATAATCGCTGTCATATCCGTGCCAATCGCTGTCATAGATTTATGATGCAAATGATGCCAACCGCTGTATTAGACCTATGACAGTGATTAAAAAATCGCTGCTATAGATTACCTATGGCAGTGGTTATGTAACCGCTGCTATAGATTAACTATGACAGTAGTTATGTAACCACTGCTATAGGTCGATATATTACAGCGATTTATAAACCACTGCAATAGACCATCTATGGTAGCGGTTTAAACAACCACTACAACAATCACTGCCATAGAACTATGGCAACGGCCACAGTGGCAGTGGTTAGAAAATTGCTGTCATAGCCTATAGTAGCGATTTTTTGGGCTACGGCAGTGGTTATGAACCACTGTCATAGCCCTTTTTTATAGTAGTGAATGGTGCAATTCTACTATATTATGATAGTACTGAAGCCATAACTAAGGCTAAAGAACTAATGGCACACCACAGAACTAATCATATTTTGGATTGCTATCATCTTGTTCGAGAGATTATAGATCAGGGTGATATCGACCTTCAAAAAATTGATGAAAAGAAGAACTTAGCCGACCCATTTGCTAAGGCCTCGGAATGAAGGAGTTCGATGAACTCAAGTGGAAGATGGGTATTTGATATTATTCTGATTAGCTTTAGTCCAAGTGAGAGTTGCTAGAAAATATATTCTAAAGTTAATCATCTAGATTGTAGATGATTGAACTCCTCATCTAATTTGTATATGAATTATCAATTAATAAAAGTTATTTGGTTTATTCATCATAAATTATATATCTTTCTTAAAAGAACTTCTATATTATGATGAAATTCTTAGAACCACTAACAATCAATAAAAGAGGATTTATCAGATGGTTCTTAAAATTATTCATGATCAAATGATAAGTTATTAATTAAGACGATAACTTATCGAGTATAGATCACTATATGTAATATGCATTGGCTATCCTCGTAACCAAGTGGTATGAAAATATTGATATAACATACAGATAAAATGTAAGAATATATCTGTACTGAATGTGATCAATATAGTATTATACTATCAAGAGTAGCTAGCAAAAGCCAATGGATATAAGTATCCCTCCGATCTGAGATCACCATGATAAATTGCAAGTAACTCACTATGCTTTGGTGCCGAACTACCTATATTTTTAATATAATGATAGAAGAATTTTGGGTATAGTCAAGTACTTGCAGAGTCAGTGTGTGAGTCAAGATGGGATTAATCACTCCTAATTTCATGAGCGAATATCTCACTGTATTTTACTTGAGTAAAACCTAGGCTTAGATAATCCATATGAGTCACGGAGATTTGTAAGGTTGAGATACAATATGGATGAACTGTTTAAGTATTGACAGTTAACTTGAAGTCATCCTGAGCATTAAGGGGTAAAGAGATGAATTATACAATAACCATAGGCTAGGATTCTAGAATATTGCTTTACATACATTCGGCCTATCCAGACGTCAGGTACCATTGCTAGATGATCATTTTGATTAGTACAGAAATTTATTCCTATACTATCGACTTAGGTTCAAACCTATGGAGTCATGCACATAAGAGATTTCTATCTAATTGAATAGTTGATCAATAATTAAAAATCGTTCAATGATCGAATCATCAATGTGATTGATGATTGATCAAGTACAAGTATTGCATGAGGATTAATTAGCAATTGGATTGCTAATTCGCTCAATTTGATTGAGCATTTGAGCTAAGATCAAATCTAATTGAATAAGATTTAATTTAGTTTGGTTTGGACTTGGTTAAATTAAGTCTAATTGGTTTATGAGATAAGCCAATTACAAGAAAGTTCAATTCCCTGCTTGATTATGACTTGAGTGCACCTAATTTTTAATTAATTTAGAATTTAAATTAGATTTAAATATGATTTAAGCAAATTTAATTATGCTCCTAATTAGACTAAGATTGTCTTTAATTAGGTTGCACCAATTTTAATCAGAATAGAAATTAATGTTAGATTCGACCTAGTCAAAATTAATGTTTGGATGTGAGTCATCCACATCAACTTTGGTAAGATTTGAAAGAGTTTCGAATCTTTAAAACTCTCTCCCTCTTTTTGGAATTTAATCCCATGCCAACCATATTTTGTCCACCTCCTTTCTCTTTCTTTTTAGCGTGCATTTTAGATTCTCCATGCACAAGGAAATTAGGATCGCGTCCAAGAATTGGATGCCCCAAGTTTCCTCTTTTTGACTTTTCCTTCTTAGGTATTTGACCTAAGGAAGGACTCTCTTGGGATGCCACTTTTTAAGGAGATGTGGGTATGGGAAACCTAAGAAAATTCTATGAAAAAATTAGAGGAATATAGAGAGAGGGAAGTTGGGCGCTCCAAAGTTGTGGGCGTGAGGGGCTTCTTTAGGACAGTCTTGTGATTGTCTTGTAGAAAGAAAAAGAAGAGAAGGATCTTCTCTTAGGGTTTCCTCTTGATCTCTTTCTTCTTCATATTTTGAGAGATTAGAGAGTTGGTCTTCTCCCTCAATCATCCTCCACTTTTTCATATCTTGAAGGGTCCAAGAGATTTGAAGAAAGGCATTCAGATCAACCATTAGGAGGGATCTGCAAGAAGCTAGTACTTCACGTGGATCATCGATCGTCGAACCTTCGATCAGCATAAGAGCCTTATGTGGACAACCTGTAGAGGCCAGATCTCGTGCGGCTCTGAGCAACAATCATAACCACAGATATCAGTAGCAGTGTTCTCGACCTTAGCATGGGAGATCTTAAGCTCCTACTAAGGATGAAGTAAGATTTTCCATATCATTTTGAATTTCCAAGTGCATCCAAAATTTCAAGGACCAAATTTTCAACAAGGGGGTTAGGATGAAATGCCCCTTTTCTCCCCATATGTTCCAATCTATCTTCTTTTCTTTTCTTTCCCATATTTCTCCCTCACTTCCTCTTCTTCTTCTCTAGCACCAACCTAGCCTCCTCTCTAGTTTCTATTTTTTCTTTTCATTCTCTTCTTTCTCACTTTCCATCTTTTTTTTCTTAGCTAATGTTGTGCCTGTCACCATGCTAGTCTTGCTCCTTTTTTTTCTCACCAGCTAGCCTGATTGAGAGATACACCAACACCCTTCCATTTTTATTTTTGTCCTATCTTTTCCTCTCTTGCCAATCGAGCAAGCCAAGTAGCGTCTCATCCTTCCAACTCTTCATTTTTCTTTCCTCACTCTGCCAACTAGAGCTAATTATAGTTTGGGCCTTGAACCTGAACTATATTCATTTTTAATTAGGTTCCTGATGCAGACATCATAGTGGCTTAATGCTTGGATTTGATGGACCGGGTCCGAAAGGGTTCAAAATCAACCTGAAGGCACCAGATTCTGTAGAATTTTAATACTATCGTGCTAAAATGGTAATAACTTTTTCATCCAAATGTTAGAATCCTTATTATAAACCCAATTCGGAAAGCTCTTTTCGAGTTCTACGAGCTATAGTTGATTTTAGAGCCTAATTCAACTATTTAATAAGCCAACAAGAGCCCAAAAGATTCTAAATAAGTTGATCTCTTAGTCTTTTCCTACTTTAATTAGAATTCTTAGTTTTTTTTTTTTTGGAAAACCAGGTGAAAGTAAGGCTCTTCCTGAGAAAAATTTATATAGGTTACATTATGAATTTACAAAAGGTTCGCTGGGTCTCATACCCAACCATATATACGTGATCTTAGATCTGCATGGGGCTGTCACATTAGGTGGGAGGGATAGGGGGATCCATCACAGCATACACTTGGTTTGTGGAAGCCAAGTCATGGCTCATTGATAAGCATCATAAATTTATCAATAAAAATATTAATTTATTAATTAATTTATATTAATTTTTAAGAATTATTAATTAATTTATATATAATTATTAAAAAATTTATATTTTTATTAATTAAAAAATTAATTAAAAAATAATAAAAATAAAAAAATAAAATTTTATTATCAATGGAAAGAGCTCATTTTTTTGATCATAATAAAATAAATTTCAAATAAAATGGAGCTAAAACAAAAAAAATATAAATTTTTAAAGAAATAAAATAAATAAAAATTAAATAAAAAAATGGCTCAGCCGGCTCCGCAAGCCAAGCCACCAAGCCAAGTCAAGCCATCAAAGTCGACTCAGCCATTGAAGCCATCAGTCGGTCCACGATCCAGGCATAGATCGCCAGCTCAGCAGCAACAGACGAATCACAGAGCGACACGTGGCGGACCTAGACCCTTAAAGGGTCTACAGAAATTTATCGTGGCTCATAGGGTATTTTGGTCTTTTCACTCAGCGATAAGAGCGCTGATTGGCTGTGGTGTGCGGTGCGGTCGGTCCACGTAGTCCATGGGAATAGTAATTGCGCGATCGGACGGTTGCGGTTGATTGCGGTCAAGATCGGACGGTGGTGGTGATTTCCAGGTTTGATTCAAATTCTATCAGTGATCTAGCGTGATCCGACGGCCAGAAAACTAAGAGATGAAGATCCAATGGTCCAAAATGCTCCCGACGGTGATCAAGACTCCCGATGCATGATTTGCGGCTAGATTTCCTCCATCAACGTGCGATCGGACGGCCAGAATTTAATCCGACTCATCCGATTTTGATGATTTTAGGACCGTTGGATTCCTATTGACAGCTAGATTTCATCCAGAGCAGTAGAATTCATCCAGGACTTTTTTTAGTCTAATTTTTATTTAAATTTCTTCATATTTCGACGATCAAAAAGCTTCTTAGTCCTACATTGCCCAGATGCAAACTCTCCAGCCCTCCTAGCTCTATAAAAGGGATCCCAGGCCTCCAAAAATCAATATCTCCGATCAAGGTGAAGCTTTGGTATAGGGCGAAGTTAGGCTATGGGTTAAAAGCTGCTTTGAAGCAATGGATGCCGAGAAGAAGAGCCGGGCTTCTACACCATCTTTCTGCCAATACCGATCCAAAATCAGAGATCGGGCTATGTTATTTTATTTTCTTTTCTTTTTAAATTTCATGTATTTAAATTCTAAAATTTTAATTAATAAAAATTTTATTTTTGCACTTTAATTTTTTGCTTTTTATTATAATTTAATTTTTATATTTTAATTATTATTATTTTTATTGTAAGTAGATGCTAAGATCTAATTAGTAGATCTTAGTACCAAATTTAAATTTCTACATTTTTTAATTTTTATTTTTAATCTTCTGACTTCACTTTTGATTCCAAAAACTCAAATTCTTTTTTTTTAAAAAAAAAATCAAATATTTCAAATCTAAAAACACTACCTTTCCTGTGAATTCGATCCGACTCACTGCTATCTATGCATTTTTAATTATTTTAAGAAGTCGGATTAAACTGATAAACATGGTGTCTTAACGACAACATCACATTCCTATCAAGTTTTTGACGCCGTTGTCGAGGAAGGCACGGACATTAAATTTTTGATCTCTTTGATTTTTCTATAAATAAAATTTTTATTTTCTTATAAATATTGCTTGCTAATTTTTTTATTATTTTACAAAAAAAAATTAAAGAACAAAAAGAATCAGAAGTTTTGCTTGGTGAGATCAATCCTAACCCTAGTTTTATTTTATTTTATTTTATTTATTTATTTATTTTATTTTTAAATTAATTTTAAAAAATATTTATTTAAATCTAATTAAAAATCTCATGACAAGATTAGAAATCTTAACTGCTTAGAGCATGCATCATATTAGTTTTATT
Source organism: Cocos nucifera (assembly GCA_006176705.1). NCBI lineage: Eukaryota > Viridiplantae > Streptophyta > Magnoliopsida > Arecales > Arecaceae > Cocos > Cocos nucifera. The sequence continues at coordinate 8,305 of QRFJ01007116.1, forward strand.
TTTATCTTTATTTTTATTTTTATTTTTTTTGGTGATTGCTGGAGGTAAGGATCCTTTCAAAATTCAATTAGTTGCATGCATCTAGTTTAAATTGCATAGAACCCTTTAATTAAAAAATTTTTTATACATATTCATATTAAATCAACTTAAGGGCAATACTCAATTAAATAAGATAAGATGGGGATTTGATCATCCTTCCTTAGCCCACAAACAACCAACCAACATCCTGCATTGACCTAAGCCTTTAAATTAAAATCAATAAGACATCAACCCTAGGAACTCGAGCTCAATAGGACAAGGAAGACGGTCATCCCAAAGGCCTCAAAGAGAGCTCAACAACTGAAGAAGAATGGTGGTGGCAAGGTGTGCACAAGTAGTTGTCAAGGCATGCATCGACAGTGGGTTCGTGCAAGAGAATATTGTCAGATGTGTCAAGACTTAGATGCACTAAGGTGGAGATTGTAGAATTTGATATGGTGCTCCTAAGCCTTGGAAGGCCATAGAAGGAGTCAGGATGTTAGCTCTAGAAGTTTAGGATGGGTGTGGTCCTAGGACTAGGATAGGAGTTGTCCTAGATGAAGGCGGCGTGTTGCTCTGCATGGGACTCGAGGTTCAAGTGTGAGGACCTTGATGTTAGATATGTACCCTAGAAGCCAGATTGACTAAACACTTATAATACACTTCTAAGGATAATTTTATAATTTTGATTATAAATTAATAAAAAAAATTTCTATCATAGTATGTATTTAAAGTGTCTGTCATACATCCTTTAAGTTAATGAAATGATAATTCATATTTTCAAGAGTTGAAAATTTAAGACATGAATTTTTCATGATTAACTCATAAACTACTTCCGATCGTATGATCATCATGAGGATGATGATCGATCTGAAAGATTGATGTACGATCACTTTTTTAGAATAGATGAGTCTTAAGTCTACGATGTGGAAACATCAAAATGAGAGTTTAAGTACTCGTTAGAAAATAAGGACACTGAGCGTGACCATCTCGAGCAGTTATAAGGAAGTATATCTTCTCATCAATGACTGGCTCGATGCTACAGGAGCCGAACTCCTTCCAAGCTTCCTCTTCAGGAGCCCAAACTCCTTCAAAATGGGCACACGACGAAGGCCTTCAACCCTTCATTCGGTCGGCTCTGCAGCCATCACCATCAGTCCGTCGCAAGCGATAGCGACCCGCTATCAGGCGGCGATGGCTGTCACCATCAACCCACTTCACATGGCACCTTTCCGTGAGACTGACTCCACCGAACCTCGAGCGGCCCGTCAGCATGCGACTGCAGCTATCACCATCAAGCTGCGCTATAAAAAGGACCCTCCAGATACGCTAAGATTAATCTCTCTGATCTCTAAGCTATCCTCTTCTTCTCCAAGCTCCGGAACTCCTTCCCGAGCACTCCATTCCTGTTGGCCGGAGCTGACTTGATCGTCGGAGGGTCCTGTCGGAGCCACCCCCTACTGGCTCTAGACGAAACTTTATTTTGCAGATCCCCGACAGCGACCTCATCGGTCTCCACTCTAGCGGATTTCGATGACGACCAATTTCTGCGTCAACAAATTGGCGCTAAAAGAAGGGCCCCGGCAATGATTTCTCTCTTAAAGAAAGCCGAGGTTCCCTTATTCTTAAAGGAGTGCTCGACGATGATTTCTCTCTTCCTACTCTAGAGATCTCTCTTCTTCCTCTTTCGAATTTCTTTCCAAAAAAGATGCCCCCCAGGAGAGCCTTGATCCGACGATCGATGGCCTCCGCGGCTCGATCCCGTTCGGATCCGTCCGCTCCCGCTCCAGCCCCGGCGACCTAGGCTCGCTCTGTAGCTGCGGTGGACACGGAGCAGTTTAACCTACTCGTCCAGCAAGTTCGTGGTCTCACGGAGGCAGTGCAGGCGGTGCAGGCCCTGCACCAGCAAGCCCCAGTACCAGCTCAACTGGCATGAGATTTTTCAGAGCCATGTGGTCCAGTCCAGGGGCAACCGACATGGGCTACCCGACCTCCCATCCCCGGAAGAGGAAGGCAATAGAGGGAGAGCCCCTGCTCGGACCGCGGCTCAACCCAGGGTGGAGCTTCGCACCCATTCGGCAAGAAGACCTTGGAGATCAGAGACCGCGAAGATCTCCTGGATCAAAGGCTCTTAGAAATGAGCCGACGAATCGAAGAATTCCGTCACACTCCCTCCTCACGCGGTAATGACATCTGCACTGACCCTTCTTTTTTGCAGAAAATCATGCAGGAACCGATCCCACCGAACTTCAGGCTCCCACAGTTCGAGAGCTACGATGGGACCACCGATCCGATCGACCACCTGGAAGCCTTTCGGACAACGATGCTGCTCCATGGCACGCCAGACGCTATCCTGTGCCGAGCTTTTCCCTCTACCCTTAAAGGGGCCGTCAGGAACTGGTACTCGACGCTCAAGCCGAGTACCATCTTATCGTTTGACCAGATGAGTCAACAGTTCGTGGCCCACTTTGTCAGTAGTCGACGTCCGCGCCGAGGTTCGGATTCCTTAATGACCATCAGGCAGAAGGAGGGGGAACCCATCCGGGCTTACGTCATCCGGTTCAATGTTGCTGTATTAGAGGTCCGAGATCTGGATCAGTCAGTCGCCATGGCCGCTCTCAAAGGCGGACTTCAGAAGAACGACTTACTGTTCTCCCTAAAAAAGAAGTATCCCAGAGACTTTGCCGACATGCTGGCTCGGGCCGAAAGTTATGCCCGGGCAGAGAAGGCCTTCGAGGCTAAGGATGATGAAGCCAGCGGCAAGCGGCAAATCGGAGGGCTAGGCAGGCCCGCCGAAGAAAAGAAGCGGACTGAAGCTCGGCCGCATTCCCAGACTCTCCCTGGTCGCGGGCGAGCCCGGACTCCCCCTCAAGCTCGGAGGCGGGGAAGCCCTGACGGAAGGGCACGCCGAGGTTTCCCCCAGCGCCGAAGTTCTCTCCGACGATGATGATTTCACAACTACGCCCCCCTTAACGTCCCGAAGACTCAAGTACTGATGGAGATCCGGGAGTGACTTCCAAGATCGGAGAGAATGCGTTCCCATCCTAGCAAGCACAATCCTAACAAGTTCTGCCTTTACCATCGCGACCACGGTCATGACACCGAGGAGTGCATCCAACTCCAGGACGAGATCGAAGAGCTCGTCAGGCGGGGCAGACTTAGCCGATTTCTGCGAAGATGGCCTGAAGAGAAGAAAGATCGGTCAAGAGCGTTACCGCCAAGTGGGAAAAACCAGCAAGAAGATCGGCTGCCCATTGGCGTTATCAATACTATCTTAGAGGGACCCCAGCAAGGGGAGACCAGCGGATCCAGAGGATCGGTGAAGAGGCGGAGGATCGTGGAGCCCGTGGCCTTCACCGAGGAGGACGGTCGGGGAATCCAATTTCTGCACAATGATGCGGTTGTAATTTCTTTAAATATTGCTGACTACGATGTACGCCGCATCCTGGTAGATAATGGAAGCTCGGCCGATGTGTTATTTTACGATGCCTTCTCAAAAATGTCCCTGCCCGACGATCGCTTGGGGTCGATGAATTCTCCGCTGGTAGGATTTGCTGGCAACGCCGTACCAGTCGAAGGCATAATAACATTGACCATAGCGATAGGGCAGCGCCCGAAGCTAGCCAAAGCTTGGGTCGACTTCTTAGTCGTAAGGATCCCGTCCGCCTATAATGCGATCCTTGGCCGACCTGGTCTAAATGCACTCCGGGCGATAGTGTCAACCTATTATTTGAAGATGAAGTTTCCGACGAGTCATGGGGTTGGAGAAGTCAGAGGAAACTAGGCTCTGACGAGATATTGCTACTCGATCGCCCTGCATAAGGGAGATCAGTCGGACCCTTATCTTGTTGATGGATTAGACGTCCGCGATGACCTCACTGAGGCGCAGGGCGAGCCTGCGGAGGACCTCATCTCTGTGCCCTTGAATGATGGAAATTCGGAGCACGTGGTGCAGATCGGCTCCAACTTGACGGCCGAGGTTCGGGAGCAGCTCGTCGCTTTCCTCGGAAGAAATGCGGACGTCTTCGCCTGGACCCCGACAGATATGCTGGGGATCGATGCCGAGGTCATGGAACATCGGCTGGCCGTCGATCCGAGGCACCGATCGATAAGAGAAAAGCTGCGCCACCATGCCCCGGAGAGGCAGAAAGCGATCGCCGAAGAAATAGATAAGCTCTTCAAAGCCGGACTCATCCGGAAGGTTAGCTATCCGACCTGGGTCTCGAACGTGGTTCTTGTCAAGAAAGCAAATAACAAGTGGAAGATGTGCGTCGACTTCAAGAAGCTGAACAAGGCTTGCCCGAAGGACAGCTACCCCCTACCCAGGATCGACCAGCTGGTGGATGCAACCTCGAGCCACGAGCTCCTCACCTTCATGGATGCCTTTTCTGGTTACAACCAGATACGCATGGCGCCCGAGGACGAAGAGAAGACCGCCTTCATTACTGACCGAGGTCTTTATTGCTACAGAGTCATGTCTTTTGGACTCAAGAATGCAGGGGCAACATACCAGCGTTTGGTTAATAAGGTCTTCAAGGAGCAGATCGGCCGCAACATGGAGGTGTACGTAGATGACATGCTCGTCAAAAGTCGAGCTTCAATAGACCACCTGGCCGACCTTGAAGAGACCTTTGGTGCACTCAGGAAGCACAAGATGAAGCTGAACCCAACTAAATGTGCCTTTGGTGTAACCTTCGGAAAATTTCTCGGATTCATGGTGTTGAGATGCGGAATCGAGGCAAACCCCTAGAAAATTCGAGCCATTCGAGAAATGGCCATTCCAAAGACGATCAAGAAAGTTCAGCGCCTGGTCGGGAAGGTGGCATCCCTAAATCATTTTGTCTCAAGGTCGGCCGAACGATGCATGCCCTTCTTCGAGGTTCTCAAGCGATCGAAGGACTTCTGCTGGATGGCGGAGTGCCAACAGGCATTCGAGGAACTCAAAAACTACCTTGGCATGCCTCCGCTGCTGGCAAAGCCCGAATTCGGAGAAGAATTATTTCTGTATCTAGCTGTCTCTCTGGTGGCCCTGGCGGAAGTCCTGATCAGGGAGGAAGCAAAGATGCAGTGATCGGTCTACTACGTGAGCTGAGTCCTGAGGGACGCGGAGATCAGATACTCTAGGTTAGAAAAACAAACTTACTATCTTCTAATTGCTGTCAGGAGGCTTCGATCTTACTTTCAGGAGCATACCATAACGGTCTTCATGGACCAACCAATAAAGGCAGTTCTCCACCGAGCAGACGCTTTCGGAAGAATCGCAAAATGGACAATCGAGCTCACAGAGCTCGACATCAACTACCGTCCCAGGCCGTCGATCAAAGCTCAGATATTGGTGGATTTTGTGCTGGAATGCACCATTCCAATTGAAGCCGAGCTTGAATCGAGCGGAACCGGCACCAGAGCGAGGCCGAACTTCGATGAAGCCGAGCTATCATGGCCGATCCTCCCCGAAGAGAGTGTCGAGCTTCCTAAAGGTTCTTGGGCTCTGCACGTGGATGGTTCATCCAACCCCGCTGGAGTTGGCGCGGGGCTGGTCTTGGTCAGCCCTGAAGGAGTCATCGTCGAATACGCGTTGCGTCTCGAGTTCCCCACGACCAACAATGGGGTCGAGTACGAAGCGCTGATCACCGGATTAAAGATAGCGAGAAAATTAAAAATAGATCGGCTTCAAGTCTACAGCGATTTCCAGTTGGTGGTTGGTCAAGTTGGCGGCGGCTACGAGGCACGAAAGGAAAGCATGGTGAGGTACCTCGAGAAAGTGAAGGACTTGATCCCGGTCTTTGGCAGGTTCGGCATTCAGCGCATCCCGAGGGTGAAAAATGCAAGAGCCGACCTTCTCTCCAAGTTGGTCGCTTCAACGCCTGCCGAACTGCCCAAAGAAGTATTTTTGAAAACTTTGAAGTGCCCGACCATAGAGGAATCTCAGGCCATCCTGCAGACGAAATTCGAGCCCAGTTGGATCGACCCATTGATCGCCTACCTTCAAGAGGAGGTCCTTCCCCATGACCGAAAGGAAGCTCGGAAGCTCAGAAATCAGGCCTCCCGCTACGTCTTATACGAAGGTAGGTTGTATAAGAGGTCGTACTCCCTCCCATTGCTGAGATGTCTTCGACCTTCAGAGGCCGACCTCGCGCTATGGGATGTGCACGAAGGACTTTGCGGAAGTCACGTAGGAGCCAGGTCCCTATCGCAAAACTACTTCGGTAGGGGTACTACTGGCCGACCCTATTTCGCGATTCCATGGAATATGTAAAGAGGTGCGACCGCTGTCAAAAGAACGCCAGCGTGCAGAAGTAGCCGGCATCCGAACTCACTCTGCTCAGCTCACCCTGACCATTTGCGTAGTAGGGAATGCATATACTCGGCCCCTTCCCAACGGCGTCTGGGCAGTGGAAGTTCCTCCTGATCGCGATCGACTACTTCACCAAGTGGATCGAGGCCGAACCACTCGCGAAGATTACCGAGGCCAAGGTGCAGGACTTCGTTTGGAAGTCACTAGTCTGTCGGTTCGGCCTGCCCCGAACCCTCATAACCGACAATGGGCAATAGTTCGCCGAGGCAAGGTTCGCCGAGTTCTGCGAAGGACTGAACATCTCCCACCGCTTCACATCGGTGGCTCATCCGCAAGCCAATGGGAAAGTTGAGATAACCAACCGGACCCTGCTGCAAGAAATCAAAGCAAGACTCGACAGGGCCAAAGGGGCCTGGGTGGACAAACTCTACTATGTCCTCTGGGCATACCGAACTACTCAGAGGGTGCCGACCGAAGAAACATCCTTCGCCTTGGCCTTCGGTACTGAGGCAGTTATCCCGGTCGAGCTTAAGCTCCCATCTGCATGAGTCGTGGGCTTCAACGAGCGGCACAACCCCCAGGACCTCAGAGTCAACCTCGACCTTCTGGAAGAAAAGAGGGAGGAAGCCTACGTCCGGATGGCAGCTTACAAACAGAAGGTGGCTCGGTACTACAACTCCAGGGTTAAAAATAAGACGTTCAGAGCAGGGGACTTAGTGCTCCGGCGAGCCGCTGTCACTCAGCCTCTGAGTCAAGGGAAGCTCGCTCCAAACTAGAAAGATCCATATGAGGTGACGGAGGTCATCCGACCCGAAACTTATCGTCTGAAGGAACTCGGAGGGATAGTGCTTCCGCGACCGTGGAACTCAGAAAATCTGAGGATGTATTATCAGTAGGCTTCCTTTAAAAACTCCTTTGCTCTGCATTATTGATTTCTAGCATTACGTGATGGCGGAAAAGAAATAAGCGAGAATAGCCCGTTAGGAATAGGAGGAGAACCTCGTCCTGACATGAGCAGATCAAAGACTCCTAAACCTCGGCTGCAGGAGACAAGATCTCCCCCGAGGCAACATCGACCGTGGGAAATAAGATCTTCCCAAAATCGAAGGCTTCGTTCACCTTAGACGAGACGGGGGGAGATGGATGATGGTCCGAATGTGCCCCCACAGTCCGTTAGGAACAGGAGGAGGACCTCATCCTAACGCGAGCAAAGTCGAAGGCCTCATTCACCTTAGATGAGATGGGGGAGAGGCTCGGACGACGGTCCGCATGTGCCCCCATAGCCTGTTAGGAACAGGAGGAGGACCTCATCCTAACGCGAGCAAAGTTGAAGGCCTCATTCATAAAGACGAGATGGAGGGAGACGGACGATGGTCCGAATGTGCCCCACAGCCCGTTAGGAATAGGAGGAGGAACCTCGTCCTAACGCGAGCAAAGTCGAAGGCCTCGTTCACCTTAGACGAGATGGGGGAGAGGCTCGGACGACGGTCCGCATGTGCCCCCATAGCCCGTTAGGAACAGGAGGAGGACCTCATCCTAACGCGAGCAAAGTCGAAGGCCTCGTTCACCTTAGGACGAGATGGGGGGAGACGGACGATGGTCCGAATGTGCCCCCATAGCCCGTTAGGAACAGGAGGAGAACCTCATCCTAACGCAAGCAAAGTCGAAGTTAGGAATGGGAGGAGAACCTCGCCCTAACGCGAGCGCCCGCATCAACCTCGGCCAAAGATAAGATCTCCCCCGAGCGACCTGGCCAACCTCGGTTGGAGAGCTTCAACTTCAACCTCGGCTAGAGATAAGATCTCTCCCAAGCGACCGGGCCAACCTCGGCTGGAGAGCTTCAACCTCGGTCAGATGAGGTCTCCCCCGAGCGACCTGGCCAACCTCGGCTGGAGAGCTTCAACTTCGACCTCGAGCTAGAGATAGGATATCTCCCAAGCGACCGGGCCAACCTCGCTGGAGAGCTTCAACCTCGGTCAGATGAGGTCTCCCCCAAGCGACCTGGCCAACCTCGGCTGGAGAGCTTCAACTTCAACCTCGGCTAGAGAAGATCTCTTCCGAGCGACCGAGACAACCTCGGCCAGAGATAAGATCGGAAGACAACCTCGTCCCGAGATCAGATCTCTTCCGAGCGCCCGTATCAACTTCGGCTGTAGAAGACAATATCGCCCCCAAGGAGCTCAACCTCCGACTTCGATCGCAGTGGACGAAGCCTCCCTCAACCTCGGTTGGAGATGGGATCTTCTCCGGGCTTCAAGTTCAATATCAACTTTAGCTGGAGATGAGATCTCCCCGAGCTTCGACCTGGACCAGCACGGGAGCTCAGAAGGAAGACTTCGGACAGTCGCCTTTTCCTGCACTCCCTTCCTTCGAGTTTCGAACTCGGGAGTGGGGGGGCTAGTGTTGGGGATAAACCCCGCTCCCATCGAAGTCTAGTTCGATGCTCAGCCTAATGCAACCAGTAGCCGCAGAAGAGCTTCAGCAGACGGGCTTTAGCCGAACTGCCCAGCGACCGAGCTCCTTCGGACTTTCGATGGCCGGGCCTCAGCGAAGTCCTTCAACCAAGCCTCCAGCCGAGCTCCTTCGGACTTCTCAGCGGTCGAACTCCTCAGCGGTCGTCCCTCGGCCGAACTTCCAGCGATCGAGCTCCTTCGGACTCCCAACGGATCGAACCTTAGGCCTCAGTCGAAGTCCTTCAATCGGGCCTCAGTCGAGCTCCTTCGAACTTCTTCGAGAGCTGGACTCACCCCAGACACTCCTTCGGACGGACTTCCTTTAGGAGCCGAACTCCTCCCTAGCACCCCCTTCGACCGATCGAGCTCCTACCGAACTCTCCAGCGGTCGAGCCTTAGCCGCGTACCTCCAGCCAGATGCCTATGGGAGCCGAACTCCTTCCAAGCTTCCTCTTCAGGAGCCCGAACTCCTCTGAAATGGGCACACGATGAAGGCCTTCAACCCTTCATTCGGTTGGCTCTGCAGCCATCACCATCAGTCCGTTGTAAGCTCTGCAACCATCACCATCAGTCCACCGTAAGCGATAGCGACTCGCTATCAGGCGGCGATGGCTGTCACCATCAATCCACCCATAGATGGCACCTTTCCGAGAGACTGACTCCGTCGAACCTCGAGCAGCCCAGCATGCAGCTGCAGGCTGTCACCATCAGCTCCGCTATAAAAAGGATCCTTCAGATACAGTTAAGGCAAGTTCTCTGATCTCTAAGCTATCCTCTTCTTCCAACTCCGAACTCTTCAGCACTCCATTTCCTATTG